>CM042484.1:16467500-16619340 GCA_023621385.1 Quercus gilva | reverse complement strand
CCTTCTTCCTAATTTATATTATCTTTAGTTACCGCGCCCCCCCCCCCCCCCCCCCCCCCCCCCCCCAAAAAAAAAGGATTTATACCTTGTGAGAGAGAGTGTACTATTTCATGCTCTAGGATTGTATATGTACCTAAACAAGTCAATTCTGTGAGTATTTTTCAGTATATCGACTTTATGAACTTGGCTATTGCTGAGATCCTTCTGTAGGGAAGGTATTGTCAGTCAAGTGAGTTTTCAAACCTCAATTATTTGATGTTTTAAACAAATCTTTTTATGCTTTGGTTGACAATGGGGGACGCTATTACAGCACCAAAAAATATTGGTTTGAAATAATGTTTGCCTATGAAATGTGGTGCAAAGAAAATGCGAGTAGCTATCTGGGCTCAGCGTCAGCACCCATTTTTTTTGTGGTAACAATAGAATTAACTCATCGCATCCTATGGCACTATGTAGAACATGAAGAGTTTTTTTCCATTCATATAAAAAGGTCACTTGTATTGGTCTACTAGTCTTATCATTATTTTCCACCATATTTCCTCCGCCGTGAATTGAACTCATTTGATTTAGAATGTTTCATTCTCTTCCCTTTTCTTCTCAGTGTTTCTGCATGTTTGTTTGTTTTTTTTTTGAGAAACTGTTTGTTTTGATTACAACATAATGTTTTTATTATCATTTTTTAACAATTTGTGGTGGTTCATGGTTGACCCAGTCAACAGTGGTGGTAATCGAGTGAAAGTCCGATCTATTTTATTTTATTTTTTATTTTTTTTGTCTTATTTCTTGGACCATGTTCTGTAGTTTCACTTTCACCACATTTTCTGTGAGATCAGCACTTAGGTTCAAATTCTATTCCACCACCTGTTATAATAATAATAAAACTAATATATTTTTTTTAAAAAAGTTAAATTTTGTTTTTATTTTTGCATTTAGGGAAACATAAAAATAAAATTAGTGATGGCCAACATACCCTTAATTCGATCTTCTAAGGTGATGGCAAAGAACTTCCATAAAAGTATAAATTAGTGTAAGTACTAAGTAGTGTGCATCAAATCCGACTAAACAAAACCAACCAACCCAATTTAGCATGATGTCTTGATTTGGTTATTTGTGTGTTGGAATTGTTCTTTTGAACCTTGTGTTAAATTTGGTTAGGATTTATAGTTTTTTCAACATATTTAGCTCAATTAGACCTAACAAATATATAAGTATATTATACCATTCGGATAAAATTTTTTTCCCAAACTAGATTTAAAGAATCTCATTTAACCCAATACATGGTAATTTATAAGACAATTTATGTGTACCAATTAAACAAGTAACACCACTCATTTAAAAAAGTCATTTGACTAAAAGTAAGTGGACAATTCTTTCTAGTGCTGAATAATGAGTTAATGGAAAATTCCACTAAGCATGTTTGAAGGTAAACTTTTTTCCTTATTATCCTTATTTAAACTTTTTTTAGTTTGATTTACTTTGATATTTTCAGAATTAGTTTCAATAAATTTGAAAATTTGTTAGGATTATAGTAATAATTAATTAAAAAAAAAGGGCTTAAATAGTCTATGAAAACTCAACTTTTTACAAAATATCCTTCTAAAAAAAAAAAAAAAACTTTTTACAAGACATGAAACATTTAAGTACGATCATCAGCCCGACCTAATGGTTGAGTTAGATTTTACAGACGATGGATTGAATTGAAAATTTCTCAATACGACAAAGCTTCATTCAATTCAACCCAATATTCACACTCCAACATAAAGTGTTTCCAAGATGCCCCATACGCTTACTTTGGAAGCCATAGAAAGGTAGATCAGCAGGAATATGATTGGAAGAAATTCCTCTCTGTGTCACCAAACATATCCAAATGTACACCCTTTTTCTTATTGAAATAAATGCTGCCGTTTGATTCCAGCAAAAAACATAAAAATGCTGTCGTTTGAGACATCAAAACAACTAAACAACCTTAATAATGCATGAATAGCTACCTATCCTATTCTCTATATTCTTTTCCGTGTAATAATAAACGTGTTAAGACTACTCCGGCTCAGTCCTAGGTTTAAAGGTTTAACCTACTACAACTGTAGAATATATTACTATTATGGAATAAATGGTATTTCTCTCATTTATTAATAACGTAAATTATAGTCTTACTAATTAGTTCTTACTTCATTTAAGATTTAACTTGGCCAATGTGTTATTATCAGTTTGTCACACTGCAATCCTTGGCCATTAAGGTATCGGCTGGGCACAGCATTGCCGTTTCTCTATTTCGCATTGATAGTCGATTGTTGGTTACTTGTCAGTCACTATTAAAGCTTTTAATTCGCCGGTCGGCAAACTTCTGTGGGTTAATTAACTTTATATTTATGGTTTAGAATATAATAAATATTTAAAAATAAAATAAAATTGGGACCGCGGTTTCATTTGTAATTTTCATGTTTTTATTTAAAAGTCATGTTAACAGATGTATTGTCTCTAGAGCAATTGTTAATAAACCATATTAGGAAAATTTTGACATCACTTCCGTGAGAAATATAAAATAATAAAAAGATGTCAATAACACATTTATTGTTTTATCATTCTCCCAATAAAATATTTCTAAAAATAGCTCTTTAAGGGCATTAATTAACATTTCTCTTTATTAAAACATAGCGTTCAGAATCCTTTAAGCGGGTGACTATTTCCTGTGTAATTCTATTGAGAATCCTTGGCCCTAAGATACTTCTCTTTCCTCTTCTTCTTTTTTTTTAATTTTTTATTCTTCCCTTTGCATTCATTCACAAATCTCCCTCTCTCTCTCTCTCTCTCTCTCTCTCATGTATATTAAAATAGAAGGTAAGCTTAAGTTCCTAACATATGCAAAACGCCATTTTTGTGTGTACAATAGTTAATCGACCTATTTCAATTATTATCATCATTTAGTGACACCTATTTGTCAATAATATGCATTAATGCTTTGGCCCTACATGGAAATGAATAAGGCAAGGACCAAGGTTTAGAGTTTAGACTTTGATCATTAAAGTGGAATGAGGATTTATCATTTATCTGTAGAGATTAGAGATATACAGCTCTACTCCTCTATAGGATCTCAGGGCCATCATTGCCAATATACAGCTCTTGCTCCCCCGTTTCTTTGGTTTTAAATTTAATTTTTGACCAAAATCTTCAAATGGCTTGACTCATTTTCTTGCCTATTGGGTTTCCTTTTGTTCAATTTGGAGACCTCAATCCATTTCATCTATCTCTTTTTGGACATTTTGGTCAAGATGTTGATAGACAGGTTCCCATTTGTTGTTTGTGCCCTCCTTTGAGCCTTTTTAATAAAAATATCATCTTACCTATAAAAAAAAGAAAAGAAAAGATTAGAGATAAACCAATTAGGGGACTAAGCTTGTGACCAAAAAAAAAGAGAAGCAATTATCTGTCTAGCAAGTAGCAAGTCAATTTGTCGAAAAACATTGGCACATGATTCATATATACTCAAAATTGTTGCAACATACTGTTTCGGACATGACAGTGAGCCTAAATTTATTTTTGGAGCAGCTGTAACCTGTAAACCATGTCTGCTCAGCTGTGGTGTGGATCCTACATAAGTTTGACCCGGAGTTTGCGCCAAAAATGAGATCTTGCTTGCCTCCTTAACCAATCTCCAAAACGAAAAAAGAAATAATATTTTATGAAAGAGATTCTAAATTTCTAATATGAAATCCTAAATCAAAGCGAAAAATCTGCTATAAAAAAATGTCTCTTATTACGTGGGTTTCTGTTCCTTTTCTTCTTTTCTTTCACTAGTGACACTGCCAGTCTTTCATAAAAATTCATGGCCTGCACGTCTCTCTCTCTCTTAGTCCAATGCATTTTTTAATTAAATATACATATAAAAAAAACAGTGACTAAAACTATCTGAGCTATCAAGAAAGAAATAAAAAAAGACTAAAATCTATTTGAGCTGTGTTTCCTAGCTTTAATTACTGTTGGTTTTCTTCTTGGGCTTCAACGAAAGTCAACAACATTAAAAAGTTTAGACCTATACATACAGTTTTTCACCTAAGTTTGAGCCTTCAATCAGCCCCCTTCCTCTTCTTTTCTCCTCTCTCTCTCTCTCTCTCTCTCTCTCTCTGTGAAATTCTACACTAAATTTTGTTTGTACAATACAGAAGTTTTCAAATTTAGGGTGCAGTTGAGCCTTTTTCTTGGAAGTTTTAACCAAGATCCATATTTTTACGATAGAAAGAGAGTTGAGAAGCATCATAAAGTTTGTTCCAGGAAAAAAAAATGGGATACTTAGAAAAATGTTGTTTTGGTAGAACTCATGCAATCCATGTTTTTCTTCTCTTCATTGTATTTTAGTTCATGAATGTGACCGAACAAAATACAAGCATGGAGCTAAAGAAAGTGAGGTAGTTCTCTGCTATGTCCTCTGTTTGACTGTTTCTCTTATTCCCATTTCATTCTTAATGTAATTTGCTTAATGGGTTTTCAATTCCACAGGTTTTACAGCGATGAAAAACAAAATCTACGATCTCCGTGGGAAAAAAATGACACCCAGAAACATTTAGAAAAGCCTTTGCCAGTGTACAATGTCTCTGCAGCTTTGTTGAAACCAGAAGGTGGTGGTGTTGGTGTTGGCGATATTAAAAACCAAAGTATTAATACAACTTCCAAGTTTGGAAAGCTTAAGGTTTCCCCAGAGAATCATAAGCAATGGCATAGGCGAATTCTTGATCCTGGAAGTGATGTTGTTCTGCAATGGAACAGGATTTTCCTCTTTTTTTGTTTGGTTGCACTCTTTGTTGATCCACTTTTTTTCTACGTTCCAATGGTAGTGAACAATGCCAGTACTTTGTGTATGACAACTGATTTGAGACTGGGGATTGTGATAACGTGTTTTAGGACAATTGCTGATATATTTTACATGTTACATATAGTCATAAAGTCCCGGACAGCTTTTGTATCACCAAGTTCAAGAGTGTTTGGGAGGGGTGAGCTTGTCATGGATCCAAAGATGATTTTGAGGCGGTATTTAAGATCGGATTTCTTGGTAGATCTCATAGCTGCACTGCCTCTTCCTCAGGTACTGCAATTTGGTTTCACTGTGATTCATGTGCAACTGATTCTATGGTTTTGTAGGGGTTCAAAACAGGGAAAAAGAAAAACCAAAACAAATCTATCGTTTATTGAGGTTTATTTAGAATTTGGTTACTGAATTATAGTTTAGCAGATTGTAAAAGAAAATTATGTTTATCTCTTTATGTAATCGCCAAGCGATTCTACTAACAGAATGCAAAATTTCAAACATTATGTAACTAATTTGGATTGAAGTGGCTTTTTAACATTCCAAATTTTCTTCTTTTCCTACTATTTCTCAACAATTGATTGGAGCCTATTTTAGCATGAAAGAACTTTTGGATAGGAAAGAGGGGGGGGGGGGGGGGGGGTGTTGCTAGCGATTTTTTTCGCTGCTCAGGTTTGCTGTAGAATATGTTAGACGCATTGCTAAAAAAGTGATAAATTGGATTGCTATGGCAATCCTATAATGGACTATAGTTTACACAATAACCATGTGAAATCATTTATATTCTTAATTCTAGGAAACTTTCTTTTTGCTTTGCAGATTGTGATATGGTTCATTCTACCGGCAATTAAATCCTCACAAGCTCATAGTACTGACAATACCCTTGTACTGATTGTTCTGCTCCAATATATTCCCAGACTATATCTCATTTTCCCATTAAGTTCTCAGATTATCAAAGCCACTGGTGTCGTCACAAAAACTGCTTGGGCTGGGGCTGCATATAATCTCCTACTCTACATGTTAGCTAGTCATGTATGTAACTTTTCTCTGCTTATATTTGATAACCCAACTTCCTATATCTTCTCAAGTATTCTGCAAAGATTTGACTTCTGTTCTTGTAGGTCTTAGGGGCATCATGGTATTTGCTGTCCATTGAACGATATGCAACTTGCTGGAAATCTGAATGCAGAATGGAAGATAGCCCTATAAAATGTGTCCCTCGTTACTTGTCATGTGATACTTTGGATGATGATGATCGCATCAAATGGGAAAACAGCACTGCTGTGTTTAATAACTGCAATCCAAATAATTCTACCAGTTTCAATTATGGCCTATTTGCAAATGCCATGACAAATAATGTTGTCTCCTCAGTGTTTGTTGAGAAGTATTTCTATTGTCTGTGGTGGGGCTTACAGAACTTGAGGTATAATTCATGAACATGCTATGCTAATCATATTCACCACTTTTATTTCCAATTTAAAGGATGTTATGATACATGAGTGTCTCTGTAATCATCTGTGTTGACAGTTGAAGTTGATATTTATAACTCCTTATACTTAAGAGGAGGGCCTAATCAATTTGATCTTATTATATATACTATTCGTGAAATTTCAACTTCATTTTTTCCTCCCTCTTTTAATTGCATGTTTCTTCTCCTTCTTCTCCTTCTCTTTTTTAATTGAGTTGCCACCTGATACCAATGGGAAAGAGTCGCCAGCCAATGCATAGAGAAAAATAAATGACATGTTAAAACTAATACTTACCTCATTGTCACAAGTCTCAGGCAAACTGAAAAACTCCTGTATCAAATCTTCTAACTCATGGATTTTTTGAACAAATAGTAGGTTTTTGCTTTGTTTCTGGATCTCATCTGTGCTTTAGATTGTCTATTACTTGAAAAGTCTGCATTGGCAGCATAGTATGGTACTTAATGATATAAACTAATACTTACAACCAGCTTATAATGCTTATTTAGTGAAAAAAAAAATCACTACTTTATTCGAGTGGCTAACAGAAACAGGTGCCTTAAATGGCTTGTTCATTCAGAATTTTGATGTCTCTCTTTTGCTTCCTAAATTTTTCAGTTCTTATGGCCAGAATTTATCGACAAGCACATTTATAGGGGAAACTTCTTTTGCCATACTCATTGCAATAATGGGACTGGTGTTGTTTGCCCATTTGATTGGAAATATGCAGGTATTTTTACACTGTTATTTACTGCAATTATCCTCTGTAACCGATATGTTCATAATAAAAATTCAATTATTTTCCATAATAAAATTAATTTCTCTTTTTCTATTGGGTTGATACTTGTAAATGATTCATTGGACCTTTAAGAATAAGATTTTTATTTTTCCAAGGCCTCAATTTTCATTCTGATTGATTCCTAAATTCTGAGAACCTTTGCTTTCTTATGTCTTCTGCATTCATCAGTAGCCGAAGAGTAGAAAGCCGATCATTTGCTATCTTTGATAGTATGTAGAAGGAAAGATATCTTTATAATCTCTATTCTTGATAGGCTCTTTTAAGGTCCTTGACAAGTACACTGTAGTGTAAACTTTTTTCAGCACTTCTGTGCAAAGTGATTCTTGGAGATGTCCTGGACATTCATAGAGGTATATTGGAATTCATTAGGGTGATGGTTTTGGAACTTAGAATTCCATTTGTTTACTAGTCTTGAACATCTCACTTATTAAAATTATAGTTAGTTTTAGGTCTCTTGTGTTGCAATAGATTCACATCAATCCCTTTAGATGTTATTTCTCAAGCACTGAGAAAAGTATATTTTATAGCTCATTTTCCAGAATTTCAATTTGTTGTAGACCTATCTGCAATCTATCACTGTGAGGCTTGAGGAGTGGAGGCTCAAGCGACGAGACACTGAGGAGTGGATGAGACATCGCCAACTCCCTCTGGATCTGCAAGAACGTGTCAGGCGATTTGTGCAGTACAAGTGGCTTGCAACTCGAGGAGTTGATGAAGAGTCAATCTTACGTGCCTTACCTCCAGATCTCCGTCGAGATATCCAACGCCACCTATGCTTAGATCTTGTTCGGCGTGTAAGTTCTTGTACTAAATTATTTTACTTGTGCTAAAATCTGCAAGCAGTCCATGATTTGTCAAGGCAGATTCCATCCTCTGATAATGTATGTCACATATTTATGTTGTTAAACCCAGTAGCTGCGACTAATTATGTGCTCTTATCCTATGGATGGGTGTACTTTGAGATCTTTAAGAATATTGATTATTCAAAACAAGCAATACAAACTTCCTTATACTGTGGACTTTTCTACCATTCTCTGCAGTAAAGAAATGAGTAGTTGGTCTAGTTATGCATACCTTCTTTCCTGCTGGTAATGTTGATAATTCTCTTGAACTATTGGTGTATCTTCCCCTTCCAAAATCAAGCATTTGCGTGTTGGGTGTGAGGATTATTGCTTAGTAAAAATTTTGTGCCAGTGCCCAAACCTTATGATCCTGCTGGTAGATATAAATGTAAACACTGGTATCATGTAGCTTATAACTTCATTGCCTATCCCATTTGTTAATTAGGGCCACGTCTTCAGGAGGGAATACTAGAAGCTGCTATTATTAATGTGCCCGAGTGTGCATTGTGTTTGAACAGAACCCGGTATTTTGGTAGTACTCTTGTAGATACACCATGTAAATCAGCTTTTATAGAATACAAACTAAGAATTCTATTTTCCTTATGAAGTAGGTACTGGATTGAACAGTTCAATGTTGGTTCCTGATTCCTATAAACCCTATCAATGCTTTGAGAAAGTCAAAGAGAAACTCTTCCACTTCCAGTCATTCAGATTTAAAGAGAAATTCTTCTTATTCCCAACATTGAAAACCATCCAACAAATTGAAGCAGTAATCTTCTTCTTTTTTTCTTAC
Organism: Quercus gilva; assembly: GCA_023621385.1. Taxonomy (NCBI): domain Eukaryota; kingdom Viridiplantae; phylum Streptophyta; class Magnoliopsida; order Fagales; family Fagaceae; genus Quercus; species Quercus gilva. Next base: position 16,610,642 of record CM042484.1, on the reverse strand, counting down.
ATCAATAGTGTAGTTGAGCTTGTCTGCTTTTCCAATTGCAGGTACCCTTTTTCTCACAGATGGATGATCAACTACTTGATGCTATTTGTGAGCGGTTGGTGTCATCCTTAAGTACTCACGGCACCTGCATTGTTCGTGAAGGTGACCCTGTGACAGAGATGCTTTTTATAATTCGAGGGAGGCTAGAGAGCTCAACTACAAATGGAGGCCGGACAGGTTTCTTCAACTCAATTACTTTGAGACAAGGTGATTTTTGTGGGGAAGAGCTGCTTGCATGGGCGTTGCTTCCAAAATCTACTGTCAACTTGCCTTCTTCTACAAGAACAGTTAGAGCCATTGTTGAAGTGGAAGCCTTTGCACTGCAAGCAGAAGATCTCAAATTTGTTGCCAATCAGTTTAGACGTCTCCATAGTAAGAAGTTACAGCATACTTTCCGATTTTATTCTCACCACTGGAGGACATGGGCTGCCTGCTTCATTCAGGTTGCTTGGCGTCGACACAAGAAGAGGATGACTGCAAAGAGCCTTAGCATGAAAGAGTCATTCTTGTATAGTCTTGATGGGCAAGTAGCTAATGAAACAGAACAAGGTAAGGAAGAGCATTTTACATCATCTTCAACCAGTTTGCAAGCAAAGCAGAACCTGGGTGTCACAATATTGGCTTCAAGGTTTGCTACAAACACACGGAGAGGAGCTCAGAAAATCAAGGATGTTGGATTGCCTAAGTTGCAAAAGCCTGAAGAGCCAGACTTCTCAATGGAACCAGAGGATGACTAGTTCAATTGTGTTAAATTAAATTATATGAGGGCCAATGGTTATCATTGCCAAGGGTGAAGAAGATAGCAAAGCTTCAAAAAAATCATCAAAAGGAAATTAAATTCTTCATATGGTAGGATAGGTTTAACACTCAGGTGTGATTGCATAAACTGTATGCTAAATTGGTATTGCCCTTCCAAAAGCTGCATCAAACATGTATGATATATACTTTAGCATGTACTTATATTTAGCATGTCTTGTTAAAAGTAGGATCTTACCATTGTTTAAGCACATTTTACAGCTGAAGGACTCAATGTGTGCCATAAAACTTGCAACTTATTTAGTTGTTCATTTCTAATCTTTGCATTTCTACAATCTTGGACACTGAAACTCCTAACATACAAGCCCAACTGTGAACTTCAAAGAAAATGACTTGCACATTCCAGTTGACAGTGACAACACAAATTTTTTATTGCTCAAAAGAGAAAAACCATCACCATTGTTGCACTAACTATAGAACAAGGAATGTTTGACAACAGCGTCCAGCATAAATTGGTTTATCTTGAATACAAAAAAGTTTACAAGTGGTTTTCCTCCTGACTCCATCTTCTCTCCTAGACTTAACAAGACTGAGTTTCTTTGTTATCTTATGTTTGCCTTCTCCAAAATTCTGTGTCTCTCTAGCAGGTTGAGGAATAGGCTTTATTCATTCAGGGATTATTATTTTATTGATTCTTAAAAATAAAAAAAATAAAATAAAATAAAAAACCGAAACGAGCTTACAAGTGAAGCATTGAATTAAATTGTCAATGATTTAGTCAACAGTCTTATAACTCTCTGCTCTCTTAAATTAAAAGAATCAAAGTTACAATCACCATTTCCCTCATTAATGTAACTATCAAATTATCTAAATTAAAATTAAAAAAAAACTATGATTGGTCAACTGAAAGTCTTCAATTTTTATTAAGAGAAATGATATGTCTACAACATTTTTACAACAAATTCTAAGTAGCAGGTTGTTACTGGTTGTTTTTGTTGAGGCAAAAAAGTAATCTTAGTGTTAGTTTCAAATTTGAACCAATAACAACTAACTATCTGTGATTTATTGTAAAAATGTTGTAAAATTATTGTAGACGTAGTATCTCTCTTTTATTAATTAGTCTAGTTCTGAACTTCTGATTATTTTATCCACCAGTAAATGATTCCAATTTTGTTTGGGCAGGAAGGCATTCAAGATATTAATTAAAAATGAATAAACAATATTGCAATTTAAATAGAAATGAATAAGACCTTAATTAAGATGGGCCGGGGCAGGTTGGACTCAGGCCCAACCCAAGCATTTTATTCTCGAGACCAAGTCCAACCCAACATTTGGGGGTGAGCCCATCTTGTAATTACATATTTTGGGCTTGATTCCGGTTAGCTTGTACGCTGGTAAGAAAATAATAGCTCCTCACATCCCTTAATCATCGTATGGAAATCACCACTTTAACAAGATTCCAGTCCATGTAGATATTAAAATAAAATTTCTTTGCTTTAAACACCGAAGCTAAAATAATATCAATAATCATGAATACATCGAAAAAAATAATAAATAAATAAATAAAAAAGAATAAAAATTCATACGTTTAAGCTAAAGAGACAAATAATACAACCAAAATTAAGCTAAAAAAGGAAGGAGCAAGAAGCTAAAAAATATCTATCCATCCAAACTAGTTTTTTTTTTTTTTCTTTTTTTTTTTTTAGAAAGCATCCAAACTAGCTGGGGGTGATTCCCAAATATAATTAAGCAGCACTAAACCCTTACTTTATCAACACAATTATAAAATTATGATTTTATATATTAATTAATTTATATTAAAATATTAAGTGTCCGATTGGGGAACAGCTTATTTAACTGAAACTAAAATTTTTTTACTGAAAATACTGTAAATAAATGTAAAAAATTAGCTAAATAGTACAGCAGGACCCGTGAATAATAACAAAAATAGGCTGAAATTGCTAATAAGCTGAAATTTTCAACTTGTCCCAAACGTACACTAAGTAGAGGAAAATGAGAGAATTAAATTAGGAGTATACGTCCACCCACTCGTATAATGCATGAGTCAATAAATAAAAGAATGTAAAGTAATAAAAACAAATACACATAACTTACAAGAAAATTGATAATAATAAAAACCATTATAAGTTATGTGGTGAAAAACATGTAACTATCCCAATAAGGTACATGATAAAAGCGACATTTAACACTAAATTATTGTCAAAACCAAAAAATAATTAAGAAAGTAAAAAATAAATTTTATTTATGATAAGAAAGAGGATATCGTTTTGATTATTATGTATGTGGAAATAATTATTTAATGTTGCAAATCTTAGGATTTTTAGACCTAAAATGCGAATTTCATAGATAAGAATAATAAGATAAGATGGCACCCATCAAATTTTTTGAATGGTTTTCATTTTCATAAAAAAAAAAATAATAATAATAATAATAATAATAATGATCCTTTCATTTTTTTTTATATTTAAATTTAGTGATCAAGAAACTTATAACTTAATAGTATTGCCACGTTTTTAATAGAAACGTCCATATTTCGAATATTTCTCTTCACTTAAAATATATAAAATAAATGCAAAAAGAAAATTAAATGATCCCTTTTACGAAAATAGGAAGTTAAAAACCTAATCTATCTTCTATGATTCTATCACAATTTTATTGTCCATTTTTATAACGTAAATGCCTTTCTTTCTTTCTTTTTTGTGGGTAGAAGTAAAATGTTGTATACCTCTTAAAGTTTTTTACTTTTTTACATCATGTCTTGAAAATACATAGAGCCAACCTAAATTTCATGCATGCCATGAAAGTACATGCTGTTATAACAAATGATTGTTTGAAGGGTGAAGTACCAACAAAAAAACAAGTGCATTACAAATTGACCCTGGATATGTCAAATCATTGAAAATTTTCTTACATACTCTTTTACATGTAAGGATATGTCCAACTATGAGGTAACTTTGATTTCGACCAGATTAACAAAAAAAAAAAACTTTAATTTCGACCATCCTTTTTAAGAGTAGGTTATGAAGAGTCGGTTGTGAGAAGAAGAGATTGTATGCAACATGCCAACATGTTACAAATAACATGTATATATTTCAATAGTTATAGGTGGGATTTGAATACACATTGCATTTTGCGTCTGGCGTTTCGTGCGTTTTCTCCTCTTTTTTTTTTTTTTTTTGGTGCAACACGCGTTTCAAGGGAACAAAACAGCTAATGTTCATGCTACTATTCATGAACAATAGCCGTATATTTCTGACTTTTCAGCCACATTTCATCAGTTTGTGGGTCCCTACACTGTTCATGGGCTCTACAAAATTCACTTTTCAACAACTTTTTCATTAAAAATGGGTTTCATGACACTATTCACACATTTAAAAATTATTTTGTTATAGTATTTTCAATTTTCAATTTCAACAAAATAAATTCTATCTAAACGGACTTATAATGAGAATAGGAGAATTTAAACAGTCACCTTCTTTAAAAATCTCAAGAGGTGCTACTTGAAATATGTTAGAGATAATATTATTGTAGTTGTTGTGTAATGACCCAAGAGGTTCAACCTAGTGTAAAGCCAGTGTACGGCTAATCTTAGACATTGTAACTCCTATATATACCCTACAAGGGTTCTTTGTAAACATCATCGTATAATAATAATGTAGCCGTTAGGACTCTATACCATAAACAAAGACTGTCTGACTGAATCACAACTACGGCAATAATAAATCACCTTATAGGTGAACAAAATTTTTTATAATCTTTTTTTACAATAGGTCATGTGATATGTTGTAATTGTTGTTGTTATTTGTTAATAATAAAAATAATGTAAATAATATACTTATAAGAGCATTCGTGGAGCCATAAATTTAGCAAAATAATATATTCACGTAATAAAATAATATTAACAACACAATAAAATAATATATTTACTACAATAAAATAGTATATTCACTCCAAAGCAGTGTGAACACATAAATAAAATAAGATATTTAATATAAAATAGTGTGAACACACAATTTAATAATACTTTCTTTCTTTTTTACCTATGAGCTATAGTGTACGGCCACTTTTGCCTATAGCTGTGAATCCAAATTATTTAGTTTTAACTCCACTATTTTTTTTTTTTTTGATAAGAAGCATGAAATATTCACTTAACTTAAAAGAGAGTTACAACAGAGATAGCATACAATCACTGGGAGAAAATCACAGACAATTTCACACCACACTCCTCAATGAACCCGAAAGCTCAGCAAAATTTATGAGTTTGCTTATTAACCATTTAGGGTCTCTTTGCTTGGGCTCTAGTGGTGGGCTCATTAAGAGGAGAGAAATTACTTGTGGTATTCGGACAGGGAAGTCCTTGGGCCAAAGAAGAAAACAATTGAAAGCCCAAAACCGATTTTTGGCCTCAGAGGACCAATGGGAAACACATGCGTGCTCAACAAATGAGGGTGCTGGGCTTAAGGAGCAACATACTGCCAGCACAGTTGAACTGCTGGCTTTCTCCATACCCAGGCTCGGACAAACAGCCACCGGACTCTGACGGGAATCTTCCTCTCTTCGTTCTTCCTTTGACCCGCCTCAGCAAGCAGCACAATGTTTCACAATAACCCCCTTCCTCCAATCGGCTAAATCTTGAAATCCAAACTCGAGAAACCCACCAAAACCTAGAACACCACAAATAAAGCAAAAGGAAGGAAGCCACTCCGATTGAAGACTCAATCTAAAATAGAACTGGAAGATCATTATTCCTCTATCTACATACCTTAGATCCAAACCCATCTTCCAGGCAGATCTTGGAGTGGACTTGGAAGCTCGCACACGCTCATCAAAGCTATCCGATCTCATGGCTGCAACATCGCAAATAACTTCCTCAAACATGGTGAGAAGAAAAATTAGAAGTCCTCCGATGGTAGCTAGATCCATGTTGCTGAGGGAACCTTAAAGGCTACAAAGATTTAGATAACTACCTGAATAGGGAGAGAGGGCTTGTACCAAGCAAGAGAAAACAAAAACTCCTACTAAGGGAGGGAGAAAAAACTCTCTCTCCCCTAGCAGGAGAGAGAAAGTTGGACCTGATAACTTTTATTTAGTTTTAACTCCACTAATGTAACTATAAATTTGTATTTGATAATATTAAAAATATCAATATAACTTTTTAGCGCCCAACACTAATGCATGGCCTATGTATTTCAATTATAATTTATTACAACACCACCTTTGTCAAAAAAATTTATACCCCTAGCATTAATGTCACCCTACCCTAACGGACTTGCCAGCTTAGCTGCTTAGGTATATTCCAAAGTGAATAAAATGAGATACTAGGGGCATAACAATTGGCTTGTCAAATCAAAGTTTTTTTTGAGTGTTGTCAAATCAAAGATTTTGTTAGTCGGCAGTCCATGACAAACCTTTAATGGAGTGGACCATGGATGGATAGTCAAGGACATGAGGTTAAATTGTACTTGGCCATATTGCTAACCAGAAACCACCATATCTACAAAAGCCAGAATCAGCTTATGCCCTACAAAAGATATTGGTCCTCTCAATTATGTATGTATAACCAACCCTATAATTCAAAAGTGAAAAGAGTGTTTATGAACCAAAATACTCAGCCAGCCACCCCTACAGTATATAAAGCTAAGCTTGGTTTCACCCATTTCTCCTGCCGACACTTTCTTTTCATCTAGGTTTCAACTCAAAACTTGCACACGTGCACTGCAGAAGAAACAAAATAGTAATAGAATGGCAAAAAAGGGCGGTGAGTTTCAGCTACATGTGTGTGTAGTGTATGTATTATCATTCATGTATGTTTGAGAGAGAGGTAGGTAGAATAGTTGTTTGTTATTTGAAATAACCAGAAAAAAAAATGTACAGAAAGATGTTTTACATGTCTCCCTCACCAAAAAAGAAAGAATCTATAGACCAGAAAGCATTGAGCAATCCCATTCTTAGACTCTACTCTCTGCATTCTACAATATATAAATACACAGTATGGTTTGAATAGGAGATGCCAAATTACACACAAGCAAGAGTTGATGTCAACTGTAATATACTAAAGAAAATAGAGTATTCTATTCCTACCTATAACAAAAATTGTAAATATGGTGTGGAGGATGATGGGTAAACACAGAATTAATCCTATGGAACACTTAAAATCAAATAAGGAATGCAAGAAATTTATTTTTATTGAATTGGAGGGCTACCCCTTCACTGCAATCTTCCCATTCAAAAAGGAACCAATTTCCTCGCTTGCACTGCCCACACAGATCATCATTGCTGCTAAAATGCACACTGACTGAATCTAAGCAGAAAGGTGGTTTTTCTTTCTACTCCTTTGTATTGCTTCCCTTCATTATTAGCTCATCTGCTCTCCAATTAGATCAAGACCCACAAGAAGGAATGTCACCCCTTGGAAAAGCAGGAAGTAGAAGTGCACTCCTTGTGCAGATAACAGGCTCCTGACAGAAGCCGTGAGCAAAAGGAATGCCAGCGCAAGCTCCTTCCTATATATCTTGTTAACTTTCTTAACGGGAACTTGAGCTGCTTCTTTCTGTTCCTTAATTTGGTTCAGTTCAGAAAGGTCACTCTCAGAAGCTCCTCTGTAGATCTGTGGTTGGTTCATTGTCTTTGAATCCTTTTCAGCAACAGCCAGTAAATCGGATTCTGATGACCTGCCAGCTTTCTTGGTGACAACCCACTCATAAGAGCTACCCAACTGGAACAATCCAGACACCATTGCATTGAATTTTGTAACAGACATGGTATTCTCAAATAGGAGATAAGGAACAATGAAGGGGAAGGATTTTGGGGCTGGAAGAATGTTGAGGAAGGACATAAAAACAGGCACATAACAAATAACCCACACAGGAAGCTCAGCCTCTGGGACAAACATGGTTAGAGGAAGAATTATGCAGAACAATGTGAAGGAATAAAAGGGAAGGATAAGTTTCCTCAAAAGAAAGAATAGCAGTATCATGTTGGCTTTCTTACATGCTGATATCTGCAATATCAAAGAGTTAAGCCTTTTTAATTCTTATTTAAGTAATCAATAGTTGAAAATGAAGACCGTATACTACAGTTATAAGTAATCAGTATGTGGGAATGATCAAGGTTGACTATCTGAGATACCTTAGAAGTTATAATTGCTGGAAGACACAATCTAAAAAGTTGCATTGGACCAGAATGCCAGCGATGTTGCTGCTTCCTGTAAGCTTCATATGACTCAGGAACTTCACAAAGGACCTGAAAATGTACATACATTAAGGCTTGAAAGTGAAACAGTTCTACAAATTTTCAGGGTATAAGGAAAGGGTTAAAAAAATTAGGTCCAATTCATGTGCTTCTTCACTTACTTCTGTATTCATATGTTACATTACCTTTACATCATTCAGGAAGATAAACTTCCAACCATTGAGATGAGCTCGGACTGCTATGTCCATATCCTCAACAGTGGTCCTTTCAAGCCAGCCTCCAGATTCCTCCAGGGCTTTAATTCTCCAAACACCAGCAGTTCCATTGAAACCAAAGAAATTAAGGAACACCCCATTAACCTGCTGTTCCACCTCAAAGTGGAAACACAAATTAATGTTTTGGAGACGAGTCAACAAGTTCTCATCCTTGTTCACGAAAGACCATCTAGCCTGAACCAAACCTAGTTCAGGATTGTCCTGCAATACAAGGTAAGAAAGACAAACATATTAATTCCTGAGCAGTACTTTGACCAAAGAATTTCACTAAAAAGTGTATAATTCTTTTTCCACCTTGAAATGTGGTACAGTTTGCTTAAGAAAATCAGGATTAGGTTGGAAATCTGCGTCAAAGATTGCAACAAACTCATAACCCTTAACATAATCACAGCCCATCGCTGACTTGAGATTCCCAGCTTTATAACCGGTTCTAACCAAGCGATGTCGATAGATTATGTTGACGCCCCTTTGGCTCCATTTGGAAACCTCTGCCTTAATTAACCATTGAATACTCTCGTCATCAGAATCATCAAGAACTTGAATGAGTATACGGTCCTTTGGCCAATCAAGTTGGCATACCGCAGAGATAGACTGCTCATAAACCTGCTTGAGGTCAATATCAAAAACATTATCAACATCAAGAAATATCTACCAAAATAAAGCCAATAATTATTTATACATATTCGAAATAATTTTTGATGTCCTCATCAGACATATCAACTATAAGGGTAACTTCCTCAATTCCACTAACTAAAATAACAGATCTGAGCACTGTGACACAATTCCTAAATCCTTTTTAAGTACTGCTGAATTATATCTCAATGGTTTTATTTTTTATTTTTATTGGGCAAAGGCACATATTTCTATTTTTATCTTTAACACTTTCTGACTTTCATCATACCTGAACCATGCAAAATACTCCGGACTATTACAAACCCCTCAACAATTTATTAAATTTCACATTATTCCATTCCCCAAAACAACATAACTCCTCTTCAAAAAAAGAAAAGAAAAAAGAAAAGAAAAGAAGAACAATATAACTCTTAGAGCCTAGTGCAGAACAACTCCCAAATCCAGAATTTTCCACTAGATAGAAGCTAAGCAATCTTAAGATATTGTACAAAAAAGTAAGAAGAAAGCAAGAGAGAGTTAAAAAGTTGAGTTTTTTATTTACCTCCTTCTCATTACACATTGGAATTTGAACAAGAACCATAGGATATTCATAGCCTGACCCTTCCAAATCATCAGACTTGAAGGGATCCCCCTCAATCCTGGGCTTAATCTTCTTGTATTTTATCCACAAGCAACCTAGGCAAAGCACCATACGGTCTGCTGATTGGATAAGGAATAGAAGAACACAGAATTTAGAGAGTGCTTGAATTAGAGGTGCAATGTAATCAGCCCTGAATGTCAACCAAGCAACATAGACCATGTGGAGCACGCCTTCCAAATCAGAGGCCTTGGGAATGTGCAAACTGGGATTGTTGAAGTAATGCCAGCCTTGCAAATAAGCAACAACCTCAAAGGCCAAGATTGCCAAGGCTGTCACTAGGAACACTCTAATCACTCTAAAAAGCAATTGCCCCTTTCCCAACTTCTCACTTGCCAAGGTTACTCCTTGCCTGTGGATCAGCCTCTTCTTGATAGCTCCAAGCAATGCCCAAAGAACGGTGGCTAGCCAAGCAACACAACCGACAGCACGGTTAGCCTTGAGAAGCAAAACCCATGTCACTTGCTTTGCATTCTTGCTTCTACTTTTCTCTACAGGCCTGAAGGCAGAGTCTGGACCATCAATCTCCACAACTGAGAAATTTGGGTTCTCCATTGTGACTACCACTGGGTTTCCTTTGCAGGTATCTTTTGCCCACCAGTTAGAAAAGTCCAATCTTGGAGCCATTAAAGTTTGGAATTTGGAACCTCAAACTGAAAAAGTAACACAAAAATGAAGAACCTTAGAAAGAAAAAAAAATTTCAGAACCCAGATCTCAAAATTGATAAATGAGCAAAACCCATTTTGAGAAAACAGCTAAGAATATCAAAGAAAGGCTAAAAGGAATTCACTTTAAAGACTATGCATTAATTCCACACACACATAATGTGAGAAAGTAAAAAAAGAAAAAAACCAAGAAAGAGAAGGGGCCCTGGGAGGTTAGCGCTTGTTCAGTTCAGTGTAATTGTAATTGTACTCTCACAAACACAAAAGCCAGTCTTGCTCACTCTTAAACATGGGAAAAGCCACATTACGAGGGAAGGTATCTTCTGCAGCTGTAAGAGTCCTTCGAAACCATGTGGGGGTACTTGTCAAGCAATCCAGACAACAAAAGCACAGCCTCCCAAATAACTCCCTCAAAATTTTTTACTATCTTAATTTTTGGCGTATAATTTTCAGCTTATAGAATCTAACTTTTGTACTTTAAAATGGCATTAAGGTTTTTTTTCCTTTAAATCTTTTTTTTCTTAAAAAAAAAGTGTGTAAAACGAACATATGCTACTTGAAGCTGAGCAAGCAAGTTGGTAGAGAGAGAATAGAGGAGTTGACAATAAGTAAACACACTTTCATTATGTTGTGAAAAATCTAGTTATGGTTTTTTGTTTTTTTTTTTCAGGTGTTTTAGTGTGTTGACTTGACTCCGAGTGTAAGCAAGCTCGCTTGGAATGAAAGAACACGGAATAAAAAGCAGAGCTAGACATGGCAAGTTGGTAACTCATTATAATAAGAACCTTTTGTTTTTTGGTGCTATGCTTAGATTTGCATTAAGCCAGCTTTCCTGTAATAGTAAAAAAATAATAATAATGGTAAGTAAAAACAAAAAGGAAAGTAATAGTAATATTTAACTTGTAGTAAATTTTTAGAGAGACATGTTACACATGTAAGTTGTGTATGATTGAGAATATTCTTTTGTGCTTTTACATTGTCAGGACTCAGGAGTCAGGAGCGAAGGGCTCTGGGGATAATTCTATTAAATCACTTCATTAGTTTACATAAAGAATAAACCTTTAGCTCTCATCAAAAAGAATAAACCTTTAGAAAAAAAATAAAGTTAAGATAAAATATATATATATATATATATATGGATTAGGGGCCCACATCAAAGGCCCATACTGGCCTGTACTAACTACTAAGAGTCCGTTTGGATAGAGCTGAAAACTGAAAACTGAAAACTGAAAACTGAAACACTGTAGCAAAATAATTTTTAAATGTGTAAATAGTACCGTAGGACCCATTTTTAATAAAAAAAATTGCTGAAAAGTGAAAATTGTGGGTCCGTGAACAGTAATTTTGGGTTGAAAAGTCAAGGTTTGCGGCTACTGTTCAATGAACAGTAGCCGCTACAGTACATGTACAGTAGAATATGGCTGGAACGCGTGAGAAAAAAAAAAAAAAAAGAGGCAGAAAACGCAGACGCAGACGCAAACGTGCAACCCAAACGGAGGCTAAACCCTTTTCTGTGTAGAAGAAAAGTATCTCAGAGAAGGGTATAAATGTCTGTTTGCATTCAGAGAGTACAGACTTTGTGAATGGCAACCCTAATACAGTAATACTAATAGGCAAAATAATTTTATTATGAAAACAATAGATTTGGAACAAACATATTTTGGACAAAAACAAATGTGGCGACAAGACTGTCTTGCCCATAAAAAGTGAATATATATTTTATAATAAAAAAATTTTGATAAAATGTGGATACATATTAAATTGTCATACAGGTCTTTGGAGGAAATTCATATCATAGTTCATTAATTATTTTTTTTCATTAAAATATAGTAGTACACCATCATTAGATGATTAAGGAACAAAAGCTTTTAGAAATGTGCTTGCCCCAATAAAAAGAAAAGTAGTACACGTAGTATGTATATATTTTTAAAAAAGAAGATAAATATTTTTTTATCGGCAAAGAATATAAATATTATAAAAATTTCTTCCTCCCACAAAAATGAGCCTTCAGGATTTAAGAGGTAAACCCCACCTTCCCCCAGAGTTCATAGTGCGTGCGTACGCAGTTTTTGAGACTTGCTCACATCACACACACTATAGTACATCCTACCTTAGGCCAAGTGCTTATAAGGTAAGGGTGGAAGACGTCTCTCCCCGATGTAAGATTAAGCAAATTCGTACGGATGAGAGCAAGAATTGACCATGCCCATCCCAAAGTAGACAATACCTAATTGAAGAAAGATTCTTTCCTCCCACAAATATATATGCAAAGAAGATGATGGTGTGGTTGATCTAGAGAATCATGTTGGCTTTAGTAGTATACATGATTTGGTCCCACTATCAGAAATTAATATTTAGTAGTAAATGTCTACGGTCCTTTTCTTACCAGAATGCTTCTCATATTTTGAGACTCACAAATTCTTTTGTCTACTCACTTATTAATTATTTAGGTATTTTCTTGTAATCAAAAGCAAAGATTCTCATCTCTTCCATACCATGCTCTATTTTGCACTTTTCGAAGGAGATCGATAATGGCATTTCCTTCCTAAAAGGGATAATATTATGGGTCTGATTAACTGATTTCTTTAGGATATTTTTTATTAAACCATTTAAAGAAAGTTTTAATACTACTTTTATGTGAAATATAAAAAGTTAGTCAAAAAAATCATTCACTTTTTTCTTTCCTCATAAATTTTTTTAAAAAATATTTTCTAAACTTATGTTCCTAGTAAATCCGTAAATTTTTCCCTAATGTTATTACTTACCTAGAAATAAATAAATGTTTAGGTCTTGGCGACTTTCTCTATTTATATATCTTTTTTTTTTCTTTTTTTTAGGGGAGGGGGTTAAGGAGGGGACCATAAAGATGACTGACAATTTTAAGTGTGAAGTAGTTGGATTATTTAGATTTTTGTCAATGTTATGATTCTTTCAAATTGCAGAACAATTTACTACTTTTTAAAGGCATTGTGCTTTGCTGGCCAAAGTAGCTAAGGAGTTAAGTTTAGATTTGACACAGGTTACTTTTTCTTTTTCTCTCTGTTTTTCTCTTGGACAACACTTCTCTTTGGTCAGTCAAAATATATAGGACAACAAACTACTTCTACCTTGATTATTGATTATGAGTTATGAGAAAAATATTTGGGATATATATTCTAATAGTTTTGCAGCAATACAATATGAGTAATTCTTAAGTACTCTAATACAGAAAATGATGCTTCCTCTTTTCCCATTCATGGTGAGATTCACTCATTAAATTTATGAAGAAATACATCATGAATATAAGAGGAAAAAGCAACATTCCTACTCCAAGAATACTTAAAATTTTTCATACAATATAATATGACATGCATAAATATAAGAGTTCTCATATATAGTTTACTATTAGTTTGACTTTTCAAAGATTTGAATTCAAACTTTGATTGTTTCACACTTCTTTTACACACTTTTTGTATAAATCATGTGTACATCACGTGTTTAATGTAAGCATTTTTAAAAAAAATATGAATACTTTAGTATGTGTTTGTGTAAAAGTGTGTATATTGTATGTGCAAAGTATACATTAGGGAGTGTGAAACAATAATTAATTCCACCTAAACACAAGTCCTAACTCCTAAGAGAACACTTCCCATGAATCACAAAATTAAAATAATCACAAATTGTGAAATTGTTTATAAAATAACCTCGTATAGTTTATGAAAAGTTTGATTTAAATTGCATGGTCTCAAATAGCTTTATATTAACCTTATTGTTTTAGATAAATATCTTTTAAACCTGCTCAATAAAATGCACAATTTTTTTTGTCACATGTGCTTCAAACAATGTTAGAGGAATAGTGAAAGGTGGTTTAAATCATTATATTTTAAAACTATTAAGATTTAATTGAATCTTTTGAAAGTTTAACGTTTATAAAACATATCTAAAATTATAAAGTTTAAAAATGTATTAGGATATGACCCCTATACGTACACTATATTTAATAGACTCGTTGAATCTCTGTGTCACAAATCATATTGGTCGTGTTTCAGTTTTCCTTGCATGGTTTTGCTCAATTATTTTCAGATCTGCCATCCCTGCATGTGATTTTGGACCGTCTAAAAGATCCACAATGACCTTAAAAAATCTTTTTATAATCATTTGCCTGAGCTGGAGAAATGGGCTTTGTTTGATCTCTCTCTTCTTCACAGCTCTCTCACAGACACTTGCATCACATAGACGCCACTTTAATTCTTTAATTTAAATCAGTTTGAATACTAATTATTTTGCTGAAAACTAAAAATAATAAAAGAGTTACTATTCAAGCGCGGATTACTGTTCATAAGCCTAAATGCACTGTTTATGTCCCATGAACCGTGCCAGAGCTGCTTAAAAAAAAAAAAAAAAAAAAAAAAACAAAACAAAACGTAAATGCAAGAGAAATCATTTCTATCCAAACATATACTTATATATACTCCTTTGAAACAATTTGCATTTCATTACAGGAAAGGAATTATAAATGACTAAATGTAAATAATAAGTATATAATTGCATGAGATTACTACACACATTTTTTATTTCAATATTTTGCAAGATTCATGAAAGTTCTTTCTTTAAAATGAAATGGTCGAAAAAAGAATTATTTGTATAGATGTATATGCAGGTTTGGGCTTAGGTTACGAACACTTCATTTGGAGTATCGTACTCGTATCGTAACGATGTCCTATATGCTATACCTGTATCATGTTATAATTTTTAAAAAATTGATCATGTCGTTATATCATACTTGTACCTGGGTATCCATATCCATGTCTGTGCATCCTAGGTTTGGACATTGTATGTAGAATATGCATTTATAATGAAATTTGTTTTTCTATAGATGATGTTGGCTTAGCATTTGACAAAAAAAAAAAAAAAAAAAAAAAAAACCTAACCTGTGAGTGTGAGCTAGCCAAATTGGAATTGATTCTGGTTTGAACAAAAAAAATGTTGAGAATCAATCCAGGTTACTCCTAGCCATAGGGAGTGGCCTAGAACTTTATAGAATGATTATTTCTAATGCTAGTACGATTTCATCACACCTTAATTTTAGTTTTATTGGGACTAAATATTTTTGTTCCTTTCTTGAGTTCAAAAGTTCCAGGTACAAGAATTAAGAAACAAGTTGCATATTATTATTAGACTAATTCAATCGGTTTAAATAAAGTGGACAATCAACCATGTCATGATCCTCATGTAAAGACACATACATGACAAAGAGAGATCAATCAACCCCAATATTCCAACCCAACGAACCAAAAGGAAAAATAAAATGAGAGACGGAGATATCAAAGGGGGCATTATCAATATATCAATACATATAAACAAAACATGTGCATTGTGACGTAACTGAGGGGGTAATCAATAGGATGAAGATAGAGGTGTGCCACTCCCATTGATTCTTTTTTTTTTTTCTTTTTTCTTTTTATTTGAATCAAAAAGTAAAATTATACACGGAAAAGGATTAGGTCCATTTGACGTGTTAACATCTTAGCAGGTTCAGTACTCCTGTTGGTTCTATACTACACAATTCCTTCATAATCCAAATGTATGTCTAGTCATGAGACAGAATGAAAATTCAGTTGTTCTAAACTCCTCACAATGTTTTATACTATACAATTTCTTCATAATCCAAATGTATGTCTAGTCATGATGAGACAGAATGAAAATTCAATTGTTCTAAACTCCTCACAATTTGTTCAATATTACATACAGATACATTATTGTGGTGTGCACGCATTTGTTTTCGAGTTAGAACTTTACGTCTTTTTCCCTTCCCTTTATCCTTGTGTGTGTTTATTTCTCATTAATAGAAAAAAAAAATCCTAATAATTGCCTTTTCCAATCCAATAAAATTGCATAATATCTATTATTCGTTGAAAAATTAATATTTCCATACAAAACTCAATCAAAATAAAATAAAATTTTTAATGAATTAATAAATAGAACCATAATATTAATATCTACATGTAAATATTTTCTCATTTTTTCTAAGCAATTGGGAGAGACTCTTCTTAATGTTGGAGTTCCTAACTTGGAGTTAGACTAATCCCTTTTCTCAAGTCAACAAGCAGTGGAAGAGAGGCCATAGTCCCATCCCCCAATTTGAAAATTTTAAAAATAATTAATACATATATATATATATATATTAATTATTACAGTACACATGATCTATGTAAAAATTTTAAAATTTAGGAATAATATTATAATACCTGATCCTCCTCCAAAAAATGAAATTTGAACCCAAAAGAGTCATAAATAAATATGGATATATGAAACAAAATAATAATAATAATAATAATAATAATAATAATAATAATAATCATAATAAAACTTAGGTATAAATGTATAGTACTTTAAATACAATAGATTAAGTTCTCAATTAAATTTAAACACACAGTTGTATTGAATTTAATTGTTCTTGAAAAAATTAACACTATATGTGTTGTATTTATCATTATAACCGTCCATATGTTCAAATTTAATTAGAGAACTTTAACGTACTCTACATCTAAGATAAATTTTTTTTTTTAAACATCCTAAATACCAACAAGAAAAAACAACCTCCGATTCATAAGTGTTGCCGCTATTGGATGACAAGTTACCTATTCGGTGGAAGGGATTAGAACAACCACACACAGACACACATGGTTTTATTCTTGCCTATTGTTCTTATTCTAACCCACAAAAGTTCTGCAGTGCCGACAAATATGGTATCCAAAGAACTGAAGAAGACAACCACGCACTCAATATCCAACTCGCTATTAAAAGCACACCCCAAATGCTCCCTAACCCAGCAATTTTGTGTCGGCTAAATTTAATGTATAGAGAGCTCTATTTAGATACTTTTAAAAGGAAAATGAAAGTGGACTGTGGACCATTCCATGTTTAGATTTGAACCTTTGATTTAGCTATTGTATTTGTATTGGTTTTTGTGATTATCCATCGTGTTTTTGTAACTATTCAATGCTTCACTAATGATCCGGTCACTAAAAAGAAGCCCACTGCCCACCACAAAAAAAAAAAAAAAAACAATGTGCTTATTATGCACACTTTTTACTCAAAAAATGTCTCCTCCATCTTTTTAATTTTTCATATAAAATATGTGCTTGACAACAAAATTTGGAGCTAAATTGAGCTTTAAGAATTATACACCCAAGTTCAATGCTCAAAAAATTTGCAGCAAGAATACTTGCCATTGAAGATGAACATAAAGTGAAACAAAATGACACAAACAATAATTAATGTGACCAAAAAAAAATTGTGTGACCACGAGCCACACCTATAAATCAATAATAATAAAAACTACAAAGTATCATCATTCGTCAAAAAAGAATAGCGTACATAAATGCTTAGGTTTCAATTGCATGCAAAATTTAATGGCTGACATAATTGAATATCTCACGAAGTCATAAATGAGGGCAAAATCAATACTTCAGCAATTTTTTTCCACCTTGAAAAAGGGAAAAGTTCTCTCTTTTCCGGTAAAGATGTTTTTGAAGTGAGAACCAAACACAAGCTATTAGCCTATTACTCCAGCCAGGCAGGCCCATAAAAGGCCTCATCTACCAAGCCCAAGCCCACTTACACTAGCCCACAATTCTGGCCCAAGCCTAATTTAAGATGATGTGAGGTATAAATCTCTACTTTAGTTTGCATTCTTGGCTATAAGAATCAAATCTGCACCTAATACACCATACAAGACTATGAAACATTCAAGTATTACTGAGAAAAATAAAAACTGTAGAAGAACCAGATTTCAGTAACCCAATTATAACATCTTTGGGTACAATCTCAAAAAGTAATTTTTTTAAAAAGATAAATTAATAGTTGAGATGAGAGATTTGAACCTTAAATATTTATACTGAAAATATCATATGACGTATTAATTGAGTTACAAAACTCTTGGCGAGGAGTCCACTTATTAAGAGACACCCCGCATTTATAATGAATCAGGAAATAGCCAACTCTCACTTCCCATAATACTACAATCAAAACATGAGGCCGGATTTGTTAAGATAAAGCCATTAATCTTATCATTCGGCTATTTTATGTGCAATATTGTCCACACATTTTTCACGAAGACTACCAGAAACAAACTACAACGATGATCAATGATGATGAAAATAATAAAAGCAAAGATTTTACAATTAATTTTGATTAAAGTAATATCATTTTCATATAAATCTATCATTTAAAACTATTTTTGTTATGTAACAATCATAAATATAAGTAGTTTTAGTGAAAAAATTCAATGTCAATAGATTTATTGTAATAACAATAACTTCTAGCCCATTCCCAGACAGACAGACTAAAGAAATAGTGGGTGTTTAATGTTTTTTACTGGACTGTAGAGAAATATCACCACGAAAAACCCCCGGTCCCCCACTAAGGAACAATCAACGTTCTAGTGCAAAAATGTTGTCCTTTGCATGATGAAAGATGATTTAGGATGAAATCAGCATTGACAATAATGGTCAAAAAGATACAAAATGGAGTACAAAACTTCCACTACAAGTCAGCCATATACACAGCTGTGGCACATCTGGTTAAAATAAAGGGCTGTAAATTAACACAAAGAAATGTCTCCTCTACAAACCGAAGGCAGTCTCAATCTCACTCCCTCTTTTTCCCTCTCAGAGACTCAAACCGCAGCCACTTCAATCCTGGGGCAGCCCATGTGTGTGCACATGCATGGCCACATGCACATGTAAAGGTCTGGACATGGTACATTTGGTGTGAATTGATTGTTTTGGCAAAGAGTTCTTCTACCGACCGAATTAAATCTCACAACATACGTTAAAATAAAATGAAAAAAAAAAAAATATATATATATATATATACTGATGAGGCCGAAAATCCCACCAGTGAGCTGCACGATTCCTACGCACTCGAATGTAAACCTGCACAATAAAAACAAGAGAAAACCTTGCGAAGAGCACCGGTGTGGTGCCGGCCGAATATCCTCCGAAGGTCAAGTCAGAAATATTCTCACAACTCTAGAGTGCTAGAGAGGGTAAATTATGCGTACCTCAATTTGTGAGGGTATCGATGCTTTTATAGTAGTGGAGGGTTGAACTCTCTTTCTTGGAGTAGAAGTCTTTTCCATATAGGAATCCTTATACGCGTAAATTGCGGAATCATTTCCTTATAGGACTCTTCTTCATAGAATCCTAGACTTGATGGACAAGGTTTTTCCTTGTGGAGAGAAATCATTAATGAGCATATCACATAGAATCTTAGTGGCGTTAGGGTTCCATCCGTGGGCCTCACGACTCAACTGGCCCACATAAATTTGGCCCATCAACGCTCTGACCCGTCAGGATTATGGCCCGTCATGAATATGTCCCGTCATCAATGCGCGCGGATTTTTTCCATCTTCAGTTGCCCCCTCACTCCGTGAATCCGTCAGGATTCATAGGATTCACGGGGTGAAAAGGTTGATATGACGGTCTACATTTATGACGGGTGCATAATATGACGGGTAGGCTAACAGCGGTCCGTCGGTTTCCGCGCGCACAATTAATTTCGATCCAAGTACTGTGACACGCGTCATGGTGCTGTTGGGGGTTGTAATAAATCGAAGTGTCGCTTCGTCTTCCGTGCACCTTTTTATAAATACCAAGTCCTTGCCTCTCATTCTCCACTTTTGCTTAGGAACACTTTGTCAGAGCTCAATCCGTCACAATTGTCAGGCTAGTAATCCGCATTCGTCTCCATCAAATTTCCTCCGTTCATACTCTACTGACCGGTAAGTACTTTTTACCATTTAGTTCATCCGTCAGATTTTTATTCCTCATCATACATCCGTCATCATTTCTTTAGTCGTCAATACCTAGAAATGTCTAGTGCGTCTAGTAACCAATCATTCGTCCGTGACGGGACGGATTATGAGGATGTACACCAGTCAGGTCATAGGGATCTAGAGAGTCTTAGCGATGATAGGAGTCCGTCTTCATCTTCTCCGTCCTCAACAAGTGAGGATGTAGACCTTGTTGAAAATGTAGAGCTCGATGAAAACCAAGTAGGACCCGTCGTAGGGGCTGTCGGACCAAGGGAGTTCGTCATGCTACCAGAGTGGACGGTGAATGATTTCGTATAAAAAATTAAGGAAAACCACTTTAAAACACTTAGGGACAACTACCAGATTCCAGATAGTGTCTCCATCTGTCTACCCTACAGATCAGAGAAGTGCTACTATGAAGGGGTGGACGGTGTTGGTATATACGAGCAAATGTTGAAGGCTGGACTTAGATTCCCACTGAGCTCCCTTCATCGTGAGCTGCTTAAGTATTTGGGTTTGTCCGTCAACCAAGTATCTCCAAACGCCTGGAGGATCTTCATTGCGATGGAGGTTCTGTACGGGGCTATGTCGGACGGATCTAGGAGATTGACGGTACGAGAATTTTTACATTGCTACCGTCCGGACGAGATCGACAAGTCTAGGGGTATATACAGTTTTGTACCTAGGAGTACGCTACTAAAGGTTATATATGAAATCCCAGACTCCAACAGAGACTGGAAGAGTAGATACATTTTCTTAGAAGGTGACGGATGGATGTGCCGTCCAGGAGAGACGGACCATATGCCTGTCGATACTACTTGGGGCATTTTATCTGAGAATGGTATGTGTCCGTCCTAGTTAGGATTCCTCTTAAACTGTTTAATTTTATTTTGAAAAAAATTTTTCTAACCGTCTTCTTTGTTTGCAGTCCGTCGTCGCCCCCAAGTAAGTATTGAGGAGTTTAGTTTCCTTGAAAGGATTTTCAAAAAGACTACGCCGGAGGAGCGGACTTGGGCGAAATTAGTAAACCTTGACACAATCTGCTGGTACTGCGACGGGCCTGTACCTTCACCTCAAGCCATTAAGTACGAAGAAAGGATCCGTCAACGTACGTTCGACACCTCTTTTCTTTACAACGAGATTTTTTCACGGAGCTAACTTTTTCCTTCATTCTTTCAGAAATGGATGCCGCCAAGAGAAGGGCACTTATACGGGACAATGCAGCAAAAAACAGGACGGCTAAAGCCGCTGAACAGACAGATGCGACGGTCTCCAAGCGCAAGCAACCGTCCAAGGGTGACCGTCCGCCAAAGAAGCCCAAGGTTCCGCTGGAGCCCGTTGTGGGACTCATGGCCGAAGGCACCAAGACGGTCACCCCAACAAAGCATGGGGCTGGCAAAGGGCCGATGAAGGGTCCGTCATCTGAAGCGAAGAAGCCACTTCCCCTTCTTCGGGACGACCCCAGTTATGCTTTGGAGAAACTGTCCACCCTTCTCACCTCCGAGGATTACGAAGACCTGGGTAATCACTCGACGGAGGCCATGGGTGAAACAAGTCTATTTAGCATTGCTCAGGTAAGCCCGTCCACCTTATATATATTCACTCATTGCCCGTCTTACTGCTCCTGACTTTTGAATATATTTCAGACCGTGGTCATGGTGAAGGGACTCGCGGAACGGTGTCTTAACCATGAGACGACCCTAGGCCGTCTACGGGACAAGGCCAAGAAGACGGAGGAAGAGCTTTTGGAGCTGAAGGCTTACAAGGTAGCTCAGGAGAAGAAGTTCAAACTACTTGAGACGGACCGGAACGAGTTGTTCAAACTGACGGAGGAACTGAGGATAGTCCTTCAGGACAAAGAGAAAGAAATCCGTTTGGCCAAGGAAACAGCCGTCCAAGAATACCGTGATTCAGACGCCCTGCTGTCCGAGCTCGGAGATTCTTTCAATGAAGGTTTTGACGAGGCTATCCGTCAGGTGAAAGCACAATATCCGGATTTTGACGTTTCGTCCGTCAATGTAAATGCACAAGAGCTTACTTCTACCCGTCCTGCTGACTCCGGAAATACGGATGAACTTTTCGAAGAGAATCCGCCCGTCAATGCTTCGGTAGACCCGCAGATCCCTCAACATGACCCCAAGGACGGTGAGACTGGCCGTGCTGATAAGCCATCTGTTGAAAGTGGATCTAAGGAAAAAAATATCAGTCGTGAAGAACTGAAGGACGCACCCGTCGTAGCTTAGTTTTCTACTTTTCCTTTAAAATTTTTGATATGTAAAAATATTTGAATAACAGTTTATGACTCCGTCTACTTTCCAATGTTTAAACATTTCCTTATGGATATTTTGTCCGTCAATGCTTATTATTTACTCGCCTCTTATTTTAGCTGCTTATCTGTGTGATTGAGTCATAATTCGTATTTGTCGTCCGTCATAAAAAGGAAACACCGTCTTGGTGGACAGCAGGTGTTCAAAGTTATCCGTCCTTTTTTAAGGAGGTTATTTTTTATTTTTAAATCCTTTGGGTGGTCCGTCTAATTTATAGCTTCAAAATTCGTCCGTCCACATTATGGACTTTGTCCGTCCATATTATGGGCTTTGTCCATCCATTTTGTGGATTTGACGAAAAGTTTAACCCTTTTGGGTGTCCGTCTCTGTTTCGGGCTGGATCATGTCCTTCTTGGGGATGTCCGTCCACTTTGGGGACTTTTGTCCGTCTACTTTATATATATATATATATTTTTTTTTATTTAACCCTTTTGGGGGACGTCCGTCTTAGTTGAGGACTGTTAAATAGGTCTGTCCTGTGGATGTCCGTCTACTTTGTGGACTTGATAAAAATTTAACCCTCTTGGGGCTGTCCGTCTAAGTTGCGGATTTGGGATACTCCCACATTAGGGAGATCCGTCCATTTTATGGACTTTTGCCCGTCCACTTTATGGACTTGGTAAAAATTTTAACCCTTTTGGAATTGTCCGTCTATATTGCGGATTTAGGATCCTATCCCTCTTTGGGGAGATCCGTCCACTTTATGGACTTTTGCCCGTCCACTTTATGGACTTTGTAAAAATTTTGACCCTCTTGGGGTTGTCCGCCCATATTGCGGACATAGGTTCTTATCCCTCTTGGGGAGACCCGTCCACTTTATGGACTTTGTAAAAACTTTAACCCTCTTGGGGTTGTCCGTCTTAGTTTCGGACCGTTAGTCATGTCCCTCTTGGGGAAATCCGTCCATCTTGTGGATTTGGGATTCTAAGTAGAGCCTGTAGGACATTAATTTTGAGTAAAAAATCATTCATTCCCAAAAAAGTACTTGCCCCCTTGGGCTAAAGAAAGAAAATATTGTAGCAAAACCAAAGTAATAGCCTGCCCGTTGGGCTTATTGTAGCGGAAACTTAAAAGTAAAAAAAAAGTCTAAATAAAAAGATGCTCCAGGTGCCGTTTCTCAGGTTGTCATCTCTACCGGTAGTACCTCCGTAGGTGTTCTGTGTTCCAAGGGTGCTGTAGCTTCTGTCCGTCCAGAGTTTCAAGGTGGTAGGTCCCTTTTCTTTGCCAAGACGAGATCCTGTAGGGTCCTTCCCAGTTGGGGCCGAGTTTTCCTTGAGAGGGGTCTCTGGCAGCTCCCATCACTTTTCTCAGCACAAGGTCGCCGATCTGGAAGTCTCTTTGTCTGACATTTGAGTTGTAGTATCTCGCCATCAGGTTCTGGTATCTTGCCAATCTCTGTTCCGCCGTAGCACGGACTTCGTCCACTAAATCTAGCTGGAGTCGCATGGCTTCTTCGTTGTTGTCATTGCTGTAATTCTCCACGCGATAGCTAGTAAGCCCTACCTCTGCCGGTATGACCGCATCAGCTCCGTATGCTAGCCTAAACGGTGTTTCTCCCGTTGGTACCCGTACAGTTGTACGATAAGCCCACAGTACGCTTGGCAGCTCGTCAGGCCAGGTGCCCTTTGCCCCCTCGAGCCGGGCCTTGATCATCTTGAGCAGGGTTCGGTTCGTGACCTCGACCTGCCCGTTGGCTTGCGGGTGTGCGGGCGAAGAGTAATGGTTCTTGATGCCTAACTCTGAACAAAAACTCCTGAATGCATTGTTGTCGAACTGCTTTCCATTGTCGGAGACAAGCACTCTCGGTATTCCGTATCGGCAGATAATGTTCCTCCAAACGAAGCTTCGAATGTTTTTCTCCGTGATGATGGCTAGGGCCTCTGCTTCCACCCACTTGGTGAAGTAGTCGATACCGACCACTAAGAACTTTAGTTGCCTTATCGCCGTCGGAAGAGGGCCCATGATGTCTAGTCCCCACTGGGCGAATGGCCATGGGGCCGTCATGGGTGTGAGCTCCTCGGTTGGCTGCCTTATCAGGTTGCCGAATCTCTGACATTTGTCACACCTCTTGACATAGCTTTGTGCGTCCTTCTGCATTGTGGGCCAGTAATATCCTGCACGGATAAGTTTATGCACCAGCGATCGTGCACCAGAATGATTTCCACAGATACCTTCATGGACCTCCCTCATCACGTAGTCCGCCTCGTCAAGGTTCAAACACCTCAGATACGGACGTGAGAATCCCCTTTTGTACAGATGGTTTTTGATTAGTACGAACCGTGAAGCCTGGACTCTCAATTTTCTAGCTGCTTCTTTCTCGTCTGGTAGCGCGCCTGCCCTCAGGTATGCTAACAACGGTGCGGTCCAATCATTCGCCGAATTCACTTCATGCACTTCTCCGCCGTCAATAGTCGAAGATGTTTGGATGAATGACAATACTTGATCGGGGACTAGCATAGGCTCTGCCGAGGCTGCCTTTGCCAGACGGTCGGCGCATTCATTCTCCTCCCTTGGGATTTGAATGAATCGTACTTTGAGGCCGTCGATCCGATTCTTTACCTTTTCTAGGTACCTCCTCATCCTTTCGTTCTTGCATTCATAGATGCCATTAATCTGATTTGTTATCACCTGGGAATCGCAATGTACGACCATGACTTCAGCACCTGCTGCTGCCGCGAGATCCAATCCTGCTACTAATGCCTCATACTCGGCCTCGTTGTTTGTGGTTGAGTAATCCAATCGGATCATGCATTCGATTTGATCCCCGTCCGGGGTTTGAATTACCACCCCAGCTCCTCCAGCTTGCCTGTTAGAAGAGCCGTCCGTGTGGATGCTCCATTCTCTGGGAGTGCATGCCCCCTTCTCTCCTGACGGGGTATACTCGGCGATAAAGTCTGCTACAGCTTGACCTTTCAAGGCAGTTCGTGGGCGATACTGTATATCGAACTCGCTGAGCTCTATTGCCCATAAAGCCATTCGTCCGGCCGCCTCAGGGCTGCGCAGAGCTCTCTTCAGGGGTTGATCTGTCACGACGACGATGGCATGGGCTTGAAAATACGGCTTGAGCTTTCTTGCTGCAGTTACCAGTGCGAAGGCCAATTTCTCCATCTGGGGGTACCTCTCTTCTGCCCCCCGAAAGCCCCTACTTACGAAATAGACGGGCAGTTGAGTACCTTGTTCTTCTCTTATTAAGGCCACGCTGACGGCTGCCCGTGAGACCGCTAAGTAGATGTAGAGTTCTTCCCCTGGCTTGGCCGGACTGAGGAGTGGCGGAGAAGCGAGGTACCTCTTCAGGTCCTCAAACGCTTTCTGGCACTCATCGGTCCATTCAAATGACTTTCTTAAGATGCGGAAGAACGGTAGGCATTTGTCCGTCGCTCTGGAGACGAATCGGTTTAAGGCTGCGATCTTTCCATTCAAGCTCTGCACCTCTTTCACCGTTCTCGGTGGTTTTAACTCCATGATGGCCCGTACCTTTTCCGGGTTGACCTCGATTCCTCTGTGGGATACCATGAACCCCAAGAACTTCCCTGCCGTCACTCCGAACACGCACTTGCTTGGGTTCAACTTCATATTGTAGGACCTGAGGGTGTCGAATGTCTCCTGCAGGTCACTTAGATGGTCTTGTTCCAGGAGACTTTTTACAAGCATGTCGTCGACGTACACCTGTACATTCCTCCCAATTTGGTGCGTGAACATTTTGTTCATTAGTCTCTGGTATGTTGCTCCTGCATTCTTGAGCCCAAACGGCATTACGTTGTAGCAAAATAGCCCTTGGCTTGTCACAAAGGAGGTCTTCTCCTGATCAGCATCGTCCATCTTGATTTGATTATATCCCGAGAAGGCATCCATAAAGCTTAAGAGTTGATGCTTTGCCGTCGAATCTACCAAAGTGTCTATCCGAGGCAACGGATAACTGTCTTTTGGGCACGCTCTATTGAGGTCCGTGAAGTCGACACACATTCGCCACTTTCCGTTTGCCTTCTTTACCATCACGACGTTTGCCAACCAGTCGGGGTAATAGACTTCTCGGATGAAGTTTGCCTCGAGTAACTTCTTTACTTCTTCTGCTATTGCCTTGTCCCGTTCCTGGGCGAATACACGTTTTTTCTGTCGTATAGGCGAAAATGTAGGGTTCACATTCAGCTTGTGAACCATAACGGAGCGACTGATCCCAGGCATGTCTTCGTGGCTCCAAGCAAAAACGTCCTGGTTCCCCCTGAGGAATGTCCTGAGGGCCTGCTGCACGGCCCGACTGGCTGAGGTCCCTATCCTGGTCGTACGTTCAGGTCTTGATTCGTCCAGGATAATCTCCTCTAGCTCTTCGACGGGTTCTGCAGTGACCCGCTGTTCTTCTACGCACATCGTCTGCTGGTGATTTTCCACCTCTAAGGCAGCCAAGTAACATTCGCGGGCCGCCACCTGATCTCCCCGCAGCTCCCCGACCCCGTATTCCGTGGGGAACTTGATCATTAGATGGTATGTCGAAGTTACGGCCTTCCAAGCGTTGAGAGTTGGTCGTCCAAGGATGGCGTTGTATGCGGACGAACAATCGACTACGAGGAATGTTACGTTCCGCGTTATCTGCTGAGGGTAATCTCCCACCGTCACAGAAAGTGTGATTGCACCTAGCGGGAATACTTTACTCCCTCCAAATCCTACCAGCGGTGCGTCCGTCGGCACCAGCTGTTCCCTGTTAATCATCATTTGTTGGAAAGCGGGATAGTATAGGATGTCAGCTGAGCTGCCATTGTCGACCAAGACTCGGTGCACGTTAAACTCCCCGGCCTGTAGAGTGACGACGAGTGCATCATCATGCGGGTGATGAAGGCGTCGTGCATCTTCTTCCGAAAACTCGATTATGGGGCTTTCCTTTCGGGCTATCTTCGGAACCGAGCCTGTTAGCTGAACGTTTTGAACCATCCGGAGGTAGCTTTTTCTGGCCTTCTTGGATGAGCCTGCCGTCGTTGTTCCTCCTATGATCATTCTAATGTCTCCGATAGGCTGTCTGGGGCGCTCATTCCCTCTTGGAGGTTGCTGTTCCTGAGGCGGAGGATCCGTCCTTTCTTTCCTGACGAACTTCTGCAATTTCCCTTGTCTGATAAGGGCTTCAATCTGCTGTTTCAAGTCGTAGCAATCGGCCGTATCGTGACCGTGGTCTCGATGGAAACGGCAGTACCTGTCTCTGGACCGCTTGTTGGGGTCGCTCTTGAGCTTCCCCGGGTAGGTCAGAACCTCTTCGTCCTTAATCTGCATTAGGACTTGGTCTACCGGGGCATTCAGCGGGGTGAAGCTTGAAAACTTTCTTCCTTGGGGTCCTGATCGTCGGTCCTCCCGTCGGTCCCCGGTCTTGAGTCTTTTCCTCTCTTGGTCCTGCCGGGTGTTTTCCTGCCGTTCTCTTTTCTTCGGCTTATCCTCCCTTGCCAGTAATGCGTCTTCCGCATTCATGTACTTCGTTGCCCTGTAGAGGACTTCCGTCATGGTTTTCGGGTCATTCTTGTATATAGAGAACAAAAATTTACCCTTTCGCAACCCGTTTGTGAAGGCTGCCACTAGTATCTTATCGTCGGCTTCGTCGATCGAGAGTGCCTCCTTGTTGAAACGAGTTATATAGGATCTGAGCGTCTCGTCCTCCCGCTGCCTGATGCTCATTAGGCACGCCGTCGATTTCTTGTACCTATGTCCCCCGATGAAGTGGGATGTGAATTGGGCGCTCAATTCCTTGAATGTGCTGATGGAGTTCGGTGTCAACCGACTGAACCAGATCCTAGCAGCTCCTTTCAGCGTGGTGGGGAAAGCCCTGCACATTATTTCATCTGCGACCCCTTGAAGGTGCATCAATGTTTTGAATGTCTCTAGATGATCCAGAGGGTCCTTTAGTCCGTCATAATTGTCGATATTTGGCATCCGAAATTTGTGCGGCAGGGGGAAGGAATTCACGGCTGCGGTGAAGGGGGAGTCAGTGCGGTTGACTAGATCGTCAAGGTCACTAGAGACTCGCCCTTTGAGCGCGTTCATCATAACCTCCATCTGTTCTCTCATTGCTTGCATCTCTGCGACTATGTGGGGAGGAGTTGCATCCGTGAGGGATGGCATGCCTACGTTCTGTCTCTCCGTCCCTGTTGGGGCGCGGCTGGCTTCAACTCTCTCCTGGTTTTTGATTGCAGTGCTGGTCCCTTCCTGGTCTCCCTGTAAGTCGTTTGGTGCTGCGTTCTTCTGACGCAGCTGTTCTTCTAGGTCGTTGTTCTGCTTAGTGAGGCGCTCCACAGCTGCAGCAAGTGTCCGAACTTGTCTCTCGAGGGCAGTTGTGGGGGGTTCTACTCCTTGAACGTCGTTGGTGGTCGCCATTGAACGCGTGAGTACCATGCAACTCTTTTGTCCGGGAAGCGATATGGCTTATGAATCTCTGAGTTTCCCACAGACGGCGCCAACTGATGAGGCCGAAAATCCCACCAGTGAGCTGCACGATTCCTACGCACTCGAATGTAAACCTGCACAATAAAAACAAGAGAAAACCTTGCGAAGAGCACCGGTGTGGTGCCGGCCGAATATCCTCCGAAGGTCAAGTCAGAAATATTCTCACAACTCTAGAGTGCTAGAGAGGGTAAATTATGCGTACCTCAATTTGTGAGGGTATCGATGCTTTTATAGTAGTGGAAGGTTGAACTCTCTTTCTTGGAGTAGAAGTCTTTTCCATATAGGAATCCTTATACGCGTAAATTGCGGAATCATTTCCTTATAGGACTCTTCTTCATAGAATCCTAGACTTGATGGACAAGGTTTTTCCTTGTGGAGAGAAATCATTAATGAGCATATCACATAGAATCTTAGTGGCGTTAGGGTTCCATCCGTGGGCCTCACGACTCAACTGGCCCACATAAATTTGGCCCATCAACGCTCTGACCCGTCAGGATTATGGCCCGTCATGAATATGTCCCGTCATCAATGCGCGCGGATTTTTTCCATCTTCATATACTAAGACCAGTTGCAACTCAAAACAAAAACATTGTGAAAATATTATAAGATTTTATTGTGTCTTTAGACCTTCATATATATACTGCTGATAAACACTTTTAAAAATAGAATTTATTTATTTTTTGACATGGTACATTTGGTGTGAATTGATTGTTTTGGCAAAGAGTTCTTCTACCGACCGAATTAAATCTCACAACATACGTTAAAATAAAATGAAAAAAAAAAAAATAAATATATATATATATATATACTAAGACCAGTTGCAACTCAAAACAAAAACATTGTGAAAATATTATAAGATTTTATTGTGTCTTTAGACCTTCATATATATACTGCTGATAAACACTTTTAAAAATAGAATTTATTTATTTTTTGATGAAAAAAGATGGGTAGAAAGCAACCTAAGTTGGCGTCTTCTACCTGGGCGTAACCATAGTGACATCCTACTTATGACTGCTAGACCTAAGCATGCAGGAGCAGGAATCCGTATAAGCCATAGCTGACGTAGAACCATACGCAAAACCATTGAGGATGCTAGTAAGTATGACTTGAAAACATGTAGTTTTTTTTTCACACGGTTCCCATTGATTTGAATTTACAGTTTTTGTCCGAAGCAAAAATTAAGTTATGCAGAGACCACCTCACAGAATGTAGGTCTGACCCTCTGAGTCTGACACACATATGGGTTCCACATTATGTGAGCTAGTGGCTGCATACTATCTGTACTGCCTCTGTTGAAACATAGTGGTCCTTGATTTTTAGTACTCAAGACATCTCACCATTTAATGCAAATTATTTCGGTCCGTCTCTATCTATTTATGGCTGTGTTTCATCTTAGTTTTTATGATTATACTCGTGAAGGGGAATGTTATTGTCGACTTTGGTCTACTGTTTCAAGATTCAAAGGAGTTAAATTTGTTTCATTCTTTGCCTATTCACTGCCAATAAAAATTAAAATTAAAATTTACAAATAACCTTTGAATTTCAATTTGATCCTCGAATTTTTTAGTTTAAAAATTAACCCCTGAATATTAGGTTTGTAACAAATCGTTTTGTTAATAGTTTTTGTTAAAGCATAACAAGAACAAATCTTTTGATCAACTGAAGTGTTTGAGAATGTTTGAGGTTCACCTTTTTCCCATTGTAATTATGAAATGTTATTATTATCATGTGACATTAAGTGATTAAATCCATTATATTTATACAGAATATATTAACTTAATTTATCACAAACCTAATGCCTAAAGGATTAGCTGTTTAAATCGAAAGTCTAAGAACAAATTGAAACTCAACGCATGCTAAAGTCCAAGAATAATATTTACCAAAGTATTCTAGTTCTATTCAAAGGTAAGGCTTTTGTCTTCGCGTCGTGCTCATGTCACATGCGAACTGCAACTTACAATCCAACGACTACCTCGTAAAAACTCAAGTACAATATCTTATGTGCAATATATTAGGTTTTCCAATTAAATTCAAACACCTATTATATTGAATTTAATTTTCCTTAGAAAACATAACACTATTGCTATATTCAAGTCAAAGTACAGCAAAAGGAAGCCATGTCCCTGACGACAATTTGTTACCCAAAACTGAATGCAAAATACAACCAGGGAACAAAGAGAAACAAAAAGATTATCAGTTTAAAGTTTTTTCCGGGAAAAGGGAATGCATTCAGTGAAAAGAAAAAAGGACAAGTATCAAGTTTGTTACAAAAAAAGAAGAGGGGAGAAAGAAAAAAAAAGAATATGATTTTCCATCAGAATAGAAAGGAATTGTATGAGGGGCCAAAAGATGAAAGTATTGTGGTTGCACGATGATAACATTTAACATTGTCTATGGCTATGATATACATTGATTTCCCATGAAATAGCAGTGGGGTACAAATCCCATCATCTATAACAATAAACACTGATAACTAAAGTTCTCTTTTCTGATCAACCTTCTTGACCGTATTATGACCGAAAACAAAGTATCCAAGCTAATAAATCTTTTTCATCTCTGCACAGCTCCATAAAGTTTATGCTGTTGAAGTAAAGTTATGCATTACTAACAACTATTAAAATAAATAAATAAAAATATTATCTCATTGTTGATAAGTGATACAGAAAGAAATCGACTGAAAGTTGAAACAGAAAGCAACTGTTGGTCACCTGCAATCCTTCAATAGTCAATAATGCTTTTATTTACTATGAGCCTCAAGATCTGATATTAACTTCGGTGGTTTGATCTTCTTTTGCTGATATTTGGCATACGAATACCACACCCCACCAGCTGTGTTGATAACCAATCCCGTCACATTTAAAGCATGAACTTCCACACCACCCAGTAACACAAAACCAAGAGTCTGAGAAGCAAAAATAAATAAATAAATGAAAAGTATATGTCAGATATATGCACTTGAATAGTTCATATTCAGTTTCCTACATGCTCTTTCAAGTGTAAAGACAGGAAAACAGAAGGAAAATTTCATGCCCTCAAGAATTTCATAATGGGCTGGTTGTTTGAGAATTCTAAATTTTCCTTCCCTATCGCCAAACTTCTGTACAACAAATAGAGCCTGAGGATATTCCATGCATACCGTGGACCCAACTCCTTTAAGGACTCCGACTATTGTTGTTGTTAGAGCAGAGTTGACTATGGTACACAAGAACATGGTGAAGTTGAGGACGATGCCCATCACCAATGAAAGAATAAGAATCACCAAAAAGTATAAGGAATTACTCTGCATATTAAGAAAAAATTTAACATTAGATATCAATGCTATATAGAATTTCATAATGTACATTTATATGCCAACAACATTAAATAAAAAGAATACTTTTCACTAATGCAACAGAACAAAAAACATTTTTTTGTGATTTAATAGTGTTAGCATAATGAAGAACCCAAATGAGCCCCTCCTACTTCCAGTTTCTTCTCCTCTGCATTCTTGAAATCTTTACTCCTCCACTAGGTCAGGGCAACTCATACGTATTTCTTGACCAATAAGGCAGACTTTTGGATGTGCTATGCCTGGTGCTCTTTTCAAAGACCCAGGCACTTAGATTGTGTATGGTATACAAGAACTATAAAACTACAAAGATGCACTTTCTCAATAACCAATGATGTACTATGAGCAAGTGTCAAGGAGATTCACTTATTAAACTTCAAGCTATTAGAAGGTTTTCCAAATCATAACACCAAAAAATTGGCTCTCTTTTTCAGGAGAACTCTATTTATTCTCCCAAATAGATCTGTTATCGTGACATCAGATAGGGTTTCACATAAACCAATATTCTGAAGGCAAATTTTCAATTTCAGTTATGATTTAGAAATATCTGTATTTCTTAATTTTATAATGCCACAATAAAGTGTTGTTGATCTCTATCGTAAGCTGAGAAACAACCAGAATTACTGGAAGTGCCAGCAAAAGTTGGTAACTTGTCTGCAGGCTCAGAAATGTGCATCCGATAATTTTGTTTC
Source organism: Quercus gilva (assembly GCA_023621385.1). Classification (NCBI taxonomy): domain Eukaryota; kingdom Viridiplantae; phylum Streptophyta; class Magnoliopsida; order Fagales; family Fagaceae; genus Quercus; species Quercus gilva. The sequence goes on along the minus strand of CM042484.1, from coordinate 16,577,861 downwards.
TAATGTTCCAAATTTTGGAAATTAAACCCACGCTGTCCCATGAGCTGCACATTCAAAGGTACACACTGTACCTCTCTAGTTACTACTTATTTCAACACACTGATGGTGAATGTTTTTGACATGCTTTTTCTTTTTTCCTCTTTCTTTCTTTTGATAATTTCTACCTACAAGCTTCTTTGATAAGTAATTAATGCTTCATTGAAAGAAAAACTAAGCTTTACAAGAACCCCAAGCACACAGGCAATGTATTAAGGATATCAGAACAAAAGACTAAAGAGCTTCTTCCTACAAGCTTCTTGCACTCCACAAACCTGTGATGCCTCAATCAAATAATTCCTTATACACTTCTCATAAGCTCCTCCTGTCCCCCTTCACAATCTAACAACTCCTTAATACACTTCTATAAGTTTCTTCACTTCCTCTTCACTTACTCTCTTCATTTCACTGCTCTCCTCACCATTACCAAGAATCCACCTCCCATTTCAAAATTTCCCACCTCAACAACAATTCGAAAGCCATTATCATTCAAAACTTAAGGAGAATCTTCCTGGGGCCAAAATTCATTTTCAAAAAAGACCCATATGTTTCCTTGATTATAGACTCTACTTAGGTTGTTTCCATTACATCTCACTGTATACCAGACTGTACTCAAGGATTGTACCATGCAAAAAGGTAAGGACATTTTTAAACAGGTAGCAAGAGAATTAAATAATACATAGCCACACAATGAACACAGGAAACCATACTTTTTCTTTTTTTTTTAGAGATAATTACAACATACTGCTAACCCTGCAGCTCAAACCCTTTTCCCCCAAACCCCTAAGCACTTTGTGCATGAGAAAGTGTTAATTCAGCTACAAGGCCTTTGGCAGGAAACCATACTTTTTCACGCTCTAAAGAAGTGATACATTTTGATAACATCACAAAATGCAACCCGCTGCCATTTAAGTGCAAGTCAAAACAGTCTTTTAGAGAATAAAATGAAAATGGAAATTCTAAAGAAAGTTTAAGTGAAATCCATTTTTTTTCTATTGGTAAGTTACACACACACCCGATTGCTCACCCTCCACCTAACACTTATATGGGGAGGGAGGTGCCAGATTATCTAGAGCTCATTGGCTTAAGCGAAATCCATTTTAAATACAAATTGTAAGGAAAATTATTCAAAGACACAGAAAGTAAATATAACATACTTATGTGTGTGTGCGCTCTAAACTACACGTCTTTTGTGTTCTCTAATGACATTGTGCAGGCAAACATTAAATTTTATTTAAAAGTAATTATTTTCCTTGGTCTATTCATGTATAATAACTTAATAAGTGAAAATGAAAGGATAAACATCATAATTTTTTTTTTTTAGAAACAATAAACATCATAACTGCAATCCTGTTTTTAAACTTTTGGAACTGATTACACTAAAAAATAAGAGGAAGAGAACGAAAAAAATGAAGAGCAAAGCCAAGGCTGGAAATTCAAGATCCAACATGAACCTGGTGTGTGAGACACAAGTCCCTATGTTATGAATAAGAAGTAAGGACAACCATATTATCCCAATCTTTATCTATCAAAAAAAAAAAAAAGGACAACTAAATAATATCTTAGACTATATTGTGGTACAACATAGAAGACGGTAAAGGATCTATTTATAATAAAGTGACCATATTTTACATTGGTCATCAACCCACTGCAACCATCCTCTTTCTGGGTTTGAGACCATCTATGAGAAATATATACAAACACTAAGCACTAACCAGCTGACATAGTACAGATTGGGAATTTGTATACACGAGATTGTGATTGCTGTTTAGGGTTAGGAGAATTTGTGAGTCTAGGGAGTACAACTGTTGAAGAAAGTTAGGGTTCAAGATGAGTACGGTTGTAGCAGAAAAGAGAAAATATTTGATTTCAGGTTGCGGGAGAGGGGGGGCGGGGGGAGGAAACAGAAATTGAATTTTTTCACAATCTACGAACAATGTGTGTAAACAATATCCATGAGCAATACTGCAAGAAAGAAAAGAAGAAAAGGCAGAAGAGAAATGGAAGGGAAAAAGAACAATAAGGCCAATGTGCCTCAATAAGAAATCTTTATTAAAGAAAAAAGACCCCCCAGTACACAAGAAGCGTGCTGGGGTACAGAAAATTACATATTACAAATGTGCCTCAACACTCACAAGTCAGAACACTCAATATTTTATTGATCAATTATAACTTGTTTAAGTACAATAACACACTTGTATAGATCCCAAATCTTAACTTCTAGTAGAACTAGGACTTCTACTTTGACTAGTAAACCAAATCTAATTAAATTGAACCAAAACCCACACATAAAGGCCCATAACTAAATCAGATTTTCTTATTAACCCAAGGTCCACAACTATTGCCCATACCCAACGTTTGCAAAATTACTACAATAGCCTTGACTCTAGAATAACCAAATAAAATATAAAAACCTAATTAACTACCATGGACACTTAAACCTGGGCTTTACCATAACCTTAGGCTTCCAAAGAGGATATTACTTTTCTAACCATACTATAGTTATGCCATCACCAGCTGTGAGCAAACATAAAAGACTATGGATCATATACAAATTAGTCTCAATAGCAAAGAGAATATCCTTAAAGTGTTATACATGAAAAAAATTGGCTCCTTATCCACATGGACCCAGTTTCAAGCACCAATCATATCCTATATTGTCCACATGGGAAAAAAAATGCATCAGATAAGGAGCAGTCAGCATGCATTAGATTTAACAACTACGAATTTATGCACATCATAATTCTTCTAGTATAAAAATGCACAAGATAATTCTTAAGTAGACTATTATTTCATGCCCAAGCATCCATTGCTTTCCAAAACAATATAGAATGAATGCTAACATAAAGAAAACCAATTTAGATTCTGACCTTTGCAAATAATAGTGCTAAAGAATTTGGAAACTCTCCAGTAGCTATGATGACAAATAACAAAAATGGAAGGGACAAAAAGCTGTTATAGAACATGATCTCAATTGACGAAAGCCCATCCTCTGCACCAGACTTCTCTACCAACACTAAATACATGGTCTGCATTTGAATATAAGCAATTCCATTAGTAAAGCATGCATAATTATGAGCTCCAAAACAATTCTCAGTCTTGAAACTAAAACGTATCCAATCATAGTTAAAAAATAAAGGTCCAACCTGGAAAAAAACAGAAGTAAGGGCCATGCTGTATCCAAAAAGGTCAAACGAAAAATCTCCTAGAGCAGCTATGATAACTCCAGCAGCAGTCAATATTACTGAAAGTGACACCTGACATTTGATATCGAGGCCATCGACAGATTAGAACCAACTATTCAAATTTAATAGCCATGAAGATTATCTGCTCAGTTTTAACACGAAAAATATCAAAGATTCCAAAAAAAAAAAAAAAACAGCCATTGCATTTATAACAAACAGAAATTACTAACTGAATCTAACATTTAAGTTCTTTATTTAGATCAGTACAGGCAACGCAACATAACACTAACAGACTAATTGATAGTTGGGTTGGGCTTAGTTAGATAATGTAAATTTTAAAAGATCCAAACTAGAATTCAATTTTTCCAGACAACAACTAGTTGGGTACAACATTGTAGACATGCTTTTCTCATGGAAATGCAAGAACTATGTTGTCCCCTTTCTCACCTGAATGCCAAAAATTTGTTCAGGATATGATGCTTGAACATCATATATGCTCATTAAAAGTATTTAAGCTTGTACTTATTAAAACATAAGTAGCTATGTAGTGCACTATATTATAATCATGAAATCAATATTGTATGCAGAATCAAATAAGCTTATGCTGTTGAAGTAAAGTTAAGCATCCCAGTGTACAATGTTAACACAAAATTTGGTCAATAACATTAACATCTTATTGAGTCAAAAGCTCTAAAACTACAATGAAAGCAGTTTCACATAAACTAAACCAAAGAGGATGATTAATTTACATGGTAATTTAATAAAAGCTACACACACCTGTATTGTGGGTCTCCCCTTTCCTGAAAAGAATCCAGCGATCAGTACAGCTAGGGGTGTGAGTCTCTTTATCGCAATGTACATCGGGATATTAACTCCTTTCAGACTTGCCAATGCAAACGCAACATTAGCATTGTAAAACAGTGAAATGGGGAGAAGCTTTCTGGCCGTTGCCATATCTAACGCTTTGGCTTTTGTGTATCCCATTCTTCGACCAAAGTGTATGAGCATTGCTGTTGCCAATTGCTACGATAAACAAATAATGAGTGTATCAATGCAATTGCAATTGCAATTGCAAAGTTAGCAAAAGAGAGACAGTGCTATATTTAACTTTTTACAAAGTCAATACCTGCAAAGTGAGGAGAGTCATGGAGTGTGCATACTGCATAAGTATGGCCTTATTGATAAAAACCATCGCCATTGAAGCAATCCCATATGAAATGGCTGCAGATAAACTACATTGACACAAATATCACTGAATTAGAACCCTCCCAATAAAAAATTTAAAAAACAAAATAGTGTGATTAAGAATTCGATTGGACAACGATTAGATAAGATAACTGAAATCATATGAAGGAATCAATTTTGTTCTATTTTACCCGAACCGCATTGCCATTGATATTAACAGACAATTTAACAATCAAGCACAAAAAGGCCAAATTTAAACGAAGAATAATTAATCAGTAGAATTGCTTGAACTGAAATTCAGTACTGTTTATTATTATTAATCAATTTAAAAATAAAAATAAAAAAAAAAGTTTCCAGGAATCGCTTGAGCTGAAATTCAGTGATTAGCAAATAAATATCTAAAAGCACGTGTTTGTGTGTATAAAAAGTAAAACATGCATTTATGTATGTATGTATGTAAGAGAAAGAACCTCAAAAATGGAGTTATTTCAGAATCACTGTGATTTTCCATGGCCGATGATTACGATGATGATGATGATGACGACGATGGTGATGATTGATTGTGAGATCGAGATATTGAAAAAACGGTTTCTTCTGTTACTTGAGTGACGCCATCAAATCAAAAAACAGAAAGCTCCAATTATAGCCTATGACCGGACTCACTGCCACTCAATCAAAATCAAAACTAAGAAATTAAGAACAAATACGAAAATGAGATTAGATTTTTTTATAAAAAAAAAAATTAATAAAATAAAAATAAATAAATAAACCTGATATTATGGATTAAAAATTACATGCGAGGTTTTTTCTTTTTTTAAAAAAAACTAGGTTAATGAATTTGAGATCTAATAAGTTAGGGTTTCACAGTTTGTGTGAGTCATCAAAGTAAAGCAGTGTAGTGTTGAGTGGGAGAGAAACAAAGTGGGTGTATAATAAAAATAACAGTTGGCGGAGTTGGGTGAGTGAGTCTTGTGGGACTTTTGGATTTGGAAGTGAGTGATGGTAATCACATTCACATGGGATTGTTGTAATGGCTTTAGCATTTTTTTCCATTGGAAAATTGGGAAAAGCTATCGCCATCTGATGCGGGATAGGTGACATGTTGATGTCGTTGCTGATGCGCCGAGCAAGGTTGAGGCTCTCTTGTAACTTTCTTGATTTTTTAATGCTTATTTTATTGTGATTAATTATTGCCAATGGACCCATAAACCCAAGTTTGTTTGTTTGTTTGTTTGTTTGTTTTAAGCCTTTGGGAATTGAGGACAAATGAGGTTGGTATCAAGACACAAGCCAGCTGGACAGGCGGATCTACTTAGGGTGGACAAAAGTCAAGCATTTCTTTTGTGACCAATGACCATGGAAGCGTACCTGTTGCAACACGGGCTGCCCCTTGAGTCACGGGCAAGAATCCATTAAATACACGCCCTTAGGCTTAGGGACTGCCCTGTTGCAAGGAAGTTTTGGTCAAGCATGGGTGTTCCTCAGGCCTTAGCAAACTTTCTTTGCCTTAATCTTTTGGATTGGTTAAAAACTCAAAATCGAAAAGTGTGTGCAGCTCCCATTTTAAAGCTTTCAATTTCCATTTGCCATTTGGTCCTTATGGAAGCACAGGAATCGGGTTACCTTTGAGAACACCCCGATTAACCCAAAACTCCACCATGTGGGCGTTCAGGAAGCCGGGTTGTGGTAGAGATAAACTAAATATAATTCATAAGTCTATTAAATACAAAATTATCAACTTTCATTTATCATAATATTCTTGTACGTTAATGAACAAGAAAAATTTGTCTAGTTCAATGTAGATATACAAAAAAGAACATTCACATCAAATCATGCTTGGTGACAATTTTTCATGGAATAAAATTTATCCATTATCATATTTACAGTAAAATTCCCTGCAATTTTCTTCTCTATGTAAACTATCATATTATTGGCGACTAATATCTCTTTTCTTAAAGAATGCATCAATTGTTTGTCGTTTGCTCATTATTTGGCACCTAATTACAATCCAAAAAATAATCAATTTAAAAAATGATAAACTAACTTGGGAGAGGAATATAATAAATTATCATATAAAATTAATTCTTACATGAATTATAATATAAATACACATTTAATTAAGTCATGGCCTTTTAGGATAAAAAAATTAAATAAACAAATCAATCAAAAGTATAAACAAACAACATAAACCAAATAAATTAACAACATCCTGCTACCTTGCATAATGTAATGGCTGAAAACAAAATACACAGACTCACAGCCCTCATCCCAATTGCCTTCCATAGATTATTATTATTTTTTTTCATTTATAATTTACTTACTTTACTACCCAACTACACAATGCAAGCCCCACCCTGTCCCCACTCAAGAGACAAACAACACAAAAGTCAAAAGGCTAAGTCATAAAGTTAGTGGAGTCAGTGGGTCAAGAATAAAGAATACAATAACAATAAACACACAAAAACAAAGTCAAATATGCATAAATAGATATGCTGGCAAAGGGATATCACACATTCACATACAAATATTTGATATTTCTATTCTACTATTCAGACTTCAGTATTTAGTTCAGTTGTTGAGAAAAAGAGAGAGAAGTGAGATGAGAATGACTAAATGAGATACCTTGAGGAATTGAGGTGAGGGCTTGAGGTTGAGGTGATGAACAAGTCAGTGGGCTAGTGGAGGCTGCAGCGTCACAACGAGCAGGTAAGGAGATTGTTTCCAAGGCAGAGACGTGACACTATTGGAGGCGTGAATTGAGAATTGAGAAGGAAAAAAAAACTAACATGTAGTCGTGACAGTCAAATTGTTCTCTCTTTTTTTCAAACTGTAAGGATGGAAGATGCCTTTGTTTTGTTTAATTAGGTATTTTAGATTTGGGATTGGGCTGGGCTGGAAGTGTGCTTAGTTTAGAGGAGAAATTTTTTGTTTTATTAAGGATTTGGGGCTAGATGTGGGCCAAGGTTTTTATTTTATTTGAAGTTGTATTGAACTAAAACTCAAGAAGAATTGTTGAAATAATTTGGGGGGGGGGGGGGTGGATATCAATTTTTGGAGGGGCCCAAATCAATTTTATATATACTCTAAAGGAAATTTGAAAATTTTTTTTTGGGGGGGGGGGGGGGGGGGGCCATGGCCCCCCCAAGGAGCCAAGTGGCTCCGCCCCTGCCAAAGAGTATTACTATTGTGTGGGGAAAGGGCAAAAACTTAAGCATAGAATTGTGACATCGGTGTGCTGGGCTAAGCCGCCCCTTGGATGGCATAAACTAAACACGGATGGAGCTTCTTTGGGGAATCCTGGTAAGGCAGGTGGGGGTGGCTTAATTCGGGATCATCAAGGGAAGTGGATTAAGGGGTTTATGAGGCATATTGGTCTTGCAACCAGCATTACAGCTGAGCTGTGTGCTTTGAGGGATGGATTGATGTTAGCAAAACAAATTGGCATAACCCATCTTGTTGTGGAGATGGATGCTAAAGTCATTGTTGACTTGGTTCAATCTAATAAAGCTCCTAATAACTCTTATTCCTCTCTTCCCAATGATTGCAGGTTTCTCCTCTGTCAGCTGCACCTATTCAAGATCAACCATGCCTTTCGTGAGGCGAACAGAAGTGCTGATTATCTTGCCAAGGGAGGCTGCAGCCTTCAAAGGAATTTTGTTGTTTTAGATTGTCCACCTACGGGTGAACTATGTAATATTTTTAGACTCGGATGCTAGTGGTTTGTACTCCTTAAGGCTTGTAGCCACAACTTTGCCTTTTATGGCTAGTTAATTTCAATATTATCATCCTTTTAACCAAAAAAAAAAGGTCACAAAAGTATCATATTCTATTTTCTTAATCTAACCTATAATTGTGTATTAGAGTGTTACATACTCGCACCATTTAGAAGATTTATTACAAACCAAAATTGGATTGATGACTAAAAGATCTAGGATTCAATCCCTGTCTACATTAAAAATTGATTGATGTCTTGATCTGATGATAAAGAACACTATCATTAAAAGCGAATGCTAAAGTCATTGTTGACTTGGTTCAATCTAATAAAGCTCCTAATAACTCTTATTCCTCTCTTCCCAATGATTGCAGGTTTCTCCTTTGTCAACTGCATCGATTCAAGATCAACCATGCCTTTCGTGAGGCAAACAAGAGTGCTGATTATCTTGCCAAGGGAGGCTGCAGCCTTCAAAGGAATTTTGTTGTTTTAGATTGTCCACCTACGGATGAACTATGTAATATTTTAGACTCGGATGCTAGTGGTTTGTACTCCTTAAGGCTTGTAGCCACAACTTTGCCTTTTATGGCTAGTTAATTCCAATATTATCATCCTTTTTAACCAAAAAAAAAAGTCACAAAAGTATCATATTCTATTTTCTTAATCTAACCTATAATTGTGTATTAGAGTGTTACATACTTGCACCATTTAGAAGATTTATTGCAAACCAAAATCGGATTGATGAATAAAAGATCTAAGATTAAATCCCTGTCTACATTAAAAACTTATTGATGTCTTGATCTGATGATAAAGAACACTATCATTAAAAGCGGATGTTATAGGTTGTGAAACTCTATCTAAAAAAAAAGTATTGGGTTTGTCTTACCATAAATCTAGAAAGTGCTTTCATAACTTATTTTACAAGACGACAAGTTGTGATTAGTGTACAATAAAAATAATATCAATTGTAGTTTTTATGCGAAAATGATGTTACATTATCATAATTTGCTATTACGGATGTTGTAAAAAATAGTTGTGAAAGTTGTTGTGTTTGTAATAATATTGTTTGTCTTATGGGGTTGTGCAAGCAATCTGCTATTTGTGTAATGGTGCCGTGCCACTCTTCCTCATTTGATATCCTTCTATTCAAGCTTAAGAACCTCTGCATCCTCTTTTGCTTTTAATGAAATTGGTTTGAATAAAATGGGAGAAAACTTTAGATGTTTCCCCATTTTCTTCAAAATCAAAAGATTCAAAAGTTTCTAACGTGGTTTATTTGTATACTTGATATTATTAAATTATTGGTTTATTACATGACTACATGGTATATTGGTATCTTTTTTATAACATATAGTCTCTCGGAATGGGGAGAGCAAAATGTTTTTAAAAAATGAACGAATATATTTCTTTAGATAAGTTTAGTTTGATTGACTTTATTTTGTTTCAAAATAAAATGTGAAATACATAAAAATTCATTAAACTATAATCTCTCCCTATCCAATTTCAACCAAATTGGGACAACTAGAGTAAACATAGTGGGTTTAAAGGACTTTCTAATCCCTCCAGACCCCAAAGCCTATAAATTCCAAATTCTAAGTAATTGGCTATAGCCATGCTACACCTACAAGTCCTCACAGCTTCTGCAGCCTACACTGGAAATACTAATGTTTGTGACTAGTGACATAAGTACATCATTTGGTCATTTATCATCCATCTCAGTTCGAGTCCAAAAATCCATAAGATGAAAAGAAACTTTGTATGATTTAACAATGCGTCAAACTGTTTACATCTGGTTAGTACATGAAAACATTAACATTTCTCAAAATCAAAATTCTAGATGGCACCATAGGTTAATTAAGTTTGTCGCTCCACGTCAAGTCGCCATTCGAAATCAGGTAAACCATTCAAATTCAGCCTTATTTTACAATCTCTGATGACAAATAACTGCATGGGTTCTACCTGGCAGCAGCTCTTGCACTCATGGATGAGTGATACGTGGTGCTTCTTTGTTTCCTGTAAGATGTATAAACATCATCATATTGACTCACCTCATTTGGATTAGCTGTGGCCCCAAGTCCCAGCCTTCCAGAGCTAGTTGATCCTGGTTTCCGATCTACACTTCCATCAGCATAAGTCCCCGTCTCTGGGTCCAGTTGCAGGTTTGGGGGAGGGGGGATGCAAGCTCCTCCCTTTCGTACTTGAGGTTCTCTGTCATACTCGTACTCATCATCCTCATCTCTTGAATCAGAATTAATGGGCCCTTCAGAAGGGTTAACCTCTCCAATTTCTTTGAAGAATTTTGACACTCTCTCAAGAATTTCGGATTGAGGTACAGTAGATGGAGGTATTACAGTTGGTATGTCCAAAGGGCTCATGGGAGAGTAAGGCACCCCGCTACCAATCTGCATCTTTCTGACCATTCCAGGAATAAGACCAGGTGGAAACAAAGGATATGGCGGCAATTTTTCGCCACTGCTAGTCATACCCGGCAATAAATGGGGTGCAGCTTGTTGGTTTGCCGGTTGAACAGAAGATGGTATGGGCATGGATCCCACAAAAGCACCAGCAGGGACTGAATTAGGAAGAAATTGCTGGCTCACTACAGATGGTGGGATGACTTGGGCAGAGGCAGCATGTTTATCAAGATGCTCTTGATCTGATAAGCTCCTATCAGGTTGCCATTGTTGGATATTGTGGTTTGACATCTGTGGCAATCCTGCATGAAAAGAAAACTAAGTGAAATTTCTAGCATTGACAATGTGAGAACTGCAAGACGCATGCACACACACACAGGCATAGCTTACCAGCAGCTGGATCTGCTGAACCGCTAATTGTAGGAGGCCCTGGGAAAGAAATAGTTGGTGGTCCACCAATCATCTCAGCCTTAAGTGCATCGATAGTATTCTGATCATAAATATCTTTAGAAGCCCACAACTCTAAGATTTTCTGTAACCTTGTCTGGTTTTCCTCCTTGCTTTGAGGGTTATGATAAATCCTCCCAAGCATGGAACCTAAAACAGGTTTAAATGCGTGGGCTTCATTATCAAAATCTGGGCTTGTCCTCCTCTGTAAGCTGCAAAGTTGGCAAAGCAAAAGGATGGGGAAAATAGCATCCAGGAACATTTAATATATAGAAAGCATAAAAGAAATTGCAGCTAAAGAAAAATAAAAAATTAGAACTAATATCCCATAATTTGACTAAGAACAATACAAATTGCATGCAAGATTATTTTTTTCTTTAAAAAAAAAAATAACAGAAAAAGAAAAGAAAAAGGTCATTTTGCAAGAAAGGAAGTGGTGAGGACTTGTATCACAAACCACAGGAACCTTCAATTCAAAAGAAATTTGAGTACCAGTAAGTACTTGATGGACTTTTAGAAGCAAAAACATCTACTTTAGATAAACAAAGTAGAGAAAGATTGTGGGTTCAAGATCCACCAAGTGTGTGTGTAACTTACAAATAAAAGTCTTGAGCCAAATAAAAAGGAACAAAATCTGGAGGGGACTTTTTCTACTCTTTCTTTTTGGTTGTCAAAGTATCTGCAGCTCTTTGAGCGCTCTACTATTCCCTTCCCTGGAAATCTCCCAACCCACATATACCCAATTTCGCAATGACTGGAACATATCCCTAGGGGTGGCTACCACAAAGCAACTTGATTTAAATTCAGGCTGACACTTATTTAGTTTGAAATAAAAGTTGAAGAGTCGCTCAGCCAACTCTGAGGGCTTGAACTTATCTTAAGGGAGCCACTGATGTTGGGTTACTGAGGTTTCTAGTAAAATACTATAGAATCTAAATTATACAGCCATACTACGTTGATGGACAAAGGGTGCAAATAAACTAAAAGCTTTCCAGTTAAGGAAACTAAGGTCCAAAGACTTTGTGATTAATTCTCTATAATTTCCTTGTTTTCAATGTCACAAGGGAATGCCCAGGCCAAATTTGATGGATTCTTGTTCAAATAAGACAACAATCTCACCAACACAAAATCAGATAGCCTTCAGGCCTTCCTAAGGAATACAGGTAAAAGCAGCCCCCCACCCCCCCTCCCCCCAGTAAACACAGACACACAAAAGGAGGAAAATATATAGCTTTTATCGTTTTGATTTACTGAAGCTCCTAGAATTATGTTAACCAAGATCAAAAAATTAATACTTTTCACATTTCATTATGGAGAATAGGCAATGAACAAAACTAAAAGTCAATACAAAAGAAAAAAGAAAATAGCTAACTAAAGGCTTCTCTGTGTGTGTTTGTGGCACTCGTATTGTTAAACTTAATTGCCTACACAGCAAATGTTAACTGCAAGACAAACAAATTTATATTGTATTCTTGGAAGTATTCCCCAAAATAACCATAGAAAGACAACATTTAAAAAAATGAATGAAATATCACATAAATGAAAAGACTCATAGAGAAAGAGCTATCGGACATAGTGTAAAGCAAGAAAAAGTAATTGACGAACAAAGTGCTAGGAAAGCGTGAGTAGCAATCACAAGTCTGTAAGATAACATGATTTATGCAGCAATAGAATGATACCTGTCAAAAAGAATATCATTGGCAAGGTATATTATATGCAGTTGCCGCTCAGAATCATCTAGGACAAAAATCCTGTCTCTAAGTGCCTCAGCCAGAGCAGGTGCAAAAGGAGATCTCTGCATAAACCAAATTTTGGCACCCTTAATCGACTCTTTTGTACCATTAAGATTATTCAGCACATTGTTGAGCTCCAGTGCAACATCGGATGGAAGTGGTCCAGAAAGACCTCTGAAAGACTTGGATGACTGGTCATAATCTGGTCGACCATGAATCCCAAAAGTCTGAGCATGTTGATGGTGCTGCTGCTGGTCGTAGAATGGTGGGAAAGGAGGTTGGTGCATTTGAGCACCCAACATTGATGCTGAAGCCCCAACACCTGCAGCTGCTGTATTTATTGGAGGAGCATTTAAAGGAGATGGACTCATCATGGGATTAGGAGGATGCATAATAGGTATAGCAGAGGATGGAAAAGGAGAATTGAAGGGGCCACCTGGAGCATGTGTAGCTAACCAAAGCCTATAACGATAGTAAGCATGTCCCTCCCCACCAAAAAGAAAGCCATATTCAGGATTATCTTGCTGCTTTTCACGAATCATAGCTTCAAATTCAGGGCCATTCTTTGCAGAATACTCAACAAGTTTGTCAATGCGCTTGTGGAGGTCTGGATCAGAAGGGGGAGAAACTGGAGGTGGAGGGGCATCGTATAGTCCATGAAAAGGCGGAGGAGCGAGAGGAGGGGCTAAATGTGGAGGGAAAGCTTGTTGTGGCTGCTGTTGCTGCTGGAGATGAAGAAGGTGAGGATGGGGCTGAGGATGTGGATGGAGCTGCTGTGGTTGCTGCTGCATGTGGTGGTGATACGGGAATTGTTGGAGAGAAGGATGTGGGGGTAGGAAAGGAGGACCGTGCACCGACGGAGGAAACTGTTGATGCTGTGGAGGAAATCCAAACTGTTGCTGCTGTTGCATGTTAGGAGGTTGTCGCTGCTGTTGGGCATATGCCATAGCAGAAGCTGATGCATAATCATGAGGCTGTCGATCCATCACCCTGTAGAATGAATCAGCTAACAAAAAATTCAGCAGCCCTTGTGACAATGTTCAACTTTACCTACACTAAACATACACACCCCAAACCAAAAAATAAAATAAAATAATAATTATATAGCAAGAGATATGGGCATTGTTTTAAAACAAATAAGAATTATAGCCAGAGAAACACGTCTCATTGTTTCGATACTAACTATGATGCCTTAGATTGATATTGCATTAGTTGACTGCCTGTTAATTGACATGGGCTGATCTAGGAACTACAAGGAGACTCCTAGGTATAACACAGATGTGACTAGCACGTTTCCTTGCATCGTTATACTAACAAACCCCATTTTTCTATGTGAAACTAACTTTGATTTCAGGGCCGGCCCTTCCCTTAGGCGAGTTAGCCAATTGCCTAAGGCCCCCAAGTCCCAAAATTTTAGAAAAGAAACGGGTAGTAGAGGAAAAAAAATAAAATTTAGTTTCAAATGAATTACAAAAATAATCTGGCACATCCTTTTAACCAAAAAAACAAAAATTTTGGTAAAAATCCTATTAAACATTGGTTCTAAACAAAATCATTGACCAAAAATCAACCAGATAAACTACAAATCCGGTCTAAGAGATTAACCACAAAACAATCACAAATCAAAACAACTAAATCCACTCAAAACCCTAAAAAATTTACCTTTCTCTCTAGTCTCCAGTCTCCAGCTGGACCGCCTCAGCCTCTCTCTGATTCTCTGCTCTCCGCCTCTCTCAAGTCTCAACTGCTCACCTCACCGTAGCAGGTTCTGAGGAGGTTCAGGAATCAGGTATAAAATTATAAATATATTTGGGCGCAGGGCACTCCATTTTATTTGTTAAGTACTTAACATAACTTTGTTTATTTGGGCCCTCCCTTGCTTGGCTGGTTTTGTAACTTTGTTTATCACTTATCAGTTTATCGTTATGCCTGCCTGGACCCTCCCTGGACTGGGCGTTAAGTTTGGGCCTTCAAGTTTTTTTTTTTTTTGGTGGGTCTTGTTAATAAGTCTTGTGTCAGTGTTATGTCTGTACTTAAATTTTTGTTAAGCTTGTACTTAAATTTTTTTTAATTTATGTAAGTTGAGATTGCTAAAAACTTGTTATTGTTCAGTGAAACTACAACAATACTTTTTATATAAATCAGGTTCTATTTCTTATTTGCTCTACACTTGAAAGTTATTTTTTTATTTTATTCTTTATAAATATATTGTTTGATTATAAATGTCTACTAGAAAATATGTATCTGGATATGAAAAACTTAAAAAAAAGAAGAAAAATTAATTGAGTCTCAAAAATGATCAATGGATAAATTTGTTATTAGTAATAAACAAAATATAATACAAAATTTAGACGAAAATATCACAAATGAGCAAGAAATTCACCAAAATAATTTAGAAGAAAATGATGTTCAATTTTGCAATACAACAAATCTTGATAATGAACTTCAAAATAATTTAGAAGAAAATGAAAATAATGATGAAAAATATAATATAAAAATATTAAATAAACATTAATTTAATTAATATATAAGTAAAAAAAATGCCCTATTTTTAATTCTCGCCTTAGGCTTCAAAATATTTAGGGCCGCCCCTGTTTCCCTCTCGTCCTCTCTCTGCCTCGACCCACGTCACATCGTGCTCCATGGTTGACCTCCAAGCTCTCCTTCTAAACCTCCATGGCCAGAGCTTTTCAAACTCATCACCTCTAACCACGCACCACTGCCAAAACCCAGCCAAAATCAAATCATGACCACCAGCACGGCCAAAACCCAACCAAAATCAAATCGCAACAAAAACCCATAAGCCCACCAAATCACAAATCAAATCACACCCACCAAAATCAAAGCACAAAACCCACAAAACAACCAAAATCACAAAATGAAAACACTAAAAGTGAACCCACCGTTAAAAAAACATATTGTTGAGGGTCATTTTTGTAAAACAGGCCCAACTCGGCAAAGCAGGCAGCAAATAGAAATGGCAAGTATAGAATAAAACTATTAAGCCCAAGCGGCAGGAATAATGGATCACAGGCCCATGACATGAACAAATGGGTCTTGAGGAAGCAAATGGGCCCAAAGGGCCCGGAAATAGAGAAATGACACCCATGGGCAGTATATGGTATGGAAAAGTGAGAATGGGCCGTAGCAGGTCCAAGACAATGTAAACAAAGAAAGTAGGGGTTGATGGCAAGCCCATGAACCCCAAGGATGAGAATAAGGAGATTAAACCGGGGAAGCCCAATCAAATTAATAAAAGCCCATGGGAATGCAAAGTTAGTAAATGGGCCGAGGAAGTCCAAAGGAAGTAAATGGGCCACAGGCCCAAGAGAAAAAGAAAGGGACACTAGAGCCCATAAGTAAGAACACCGGTGGCCATATTAAGCCACTAGGGGAAGGAATGAAACGGCAGGCCTGAAAAGAGGCCCAGCAAAAGCAAATCGTCATGGCAGGAAATGCTAAGTAATGTGGCAGGACATGAGGGCAACCAAGAAATGGGCCAAGAGAAATGTAAAACTCAGTATTAAAAGAAGCCCAGCCCCAAAGGGAAACAGTGAATAATGCAAATGGCCCATGTAAAAGAACAAAGAAGCGCGACAAACTGTGCAAACAAAGCTCCAGATCGCGGCAAACGCATGAGCCACAAGCAGATTTTGAACGTACATAACAAGAAAGCACGCGCAAGGCCCAGGCACCACCAGCCTGTATCCAACCAATATGGGACGTGATGGGGCCATGGGTCAGAGGTAAGAGGTAAGGGGGGGTGTGGTTTGGTGATGGGGAGAGGGGAAAAGATCTATTTTTGCAGTTCCTGTCCAAGCCCTTTGGGGAGGTACATCCTGCTGGGATGACAAACCGCCCAAAAGAGGCAAGGTTGAAGGGGAAAACATTGGGTGCATGCCATGGAGAGAGAGAGCATTTACACTATGGCAGGAGAAAGTGCCACGGTGGACTAACAAACAACACAAACCTGCCTTTGTCTAGCGAGGGTAAGTGGTACACAGACGAGCTCCTGGGTGGTCAGCAAGTACGCCCAGACCAGACAAAGGCGGTTAAAGGGTAAAGTGATAAAATTCGGTCACGGCAGGCCCTATAAAAGGACCCTTGTCGTGCCCTGTTGAAGAGGGATAGGGGGGGAAGAAAAAGAAAGGTACTAGGAAGTAGAAGGAAAAACAAAAGAAAAAGAAAAGAAAGAAGAAAAGATAAGAGAGCAAACAGGAAACAAAGAGAAAGAGTGTAATGGGCATGCATCAATAGATCGGTTCCCTTCTCTCCCCCTCAAAATCCCACTCTCTGGGAGACGATTAAACAATAAGAATTCCTTTGGGCACTAATCATTGAGGTCTGATTCCCTCAAAATCATTAATCCCCACAGCAGGATATTTTCCTGGAAGATTAGTTTCATTGAGAAGAAGCATTCTTCCTCTTTGGTTTTTTGCCACTATGGACCCAAACTTGACTTGATATTTACTTTTCGATTAACTTCTATTATCGCTTAATCAATTACTCCTTTTTGTAAAAGCCGTTATTGTCATTACCATTGTTATTACTGTGATTGTCATAGAAATAGAGATTACTCGGTCATTTTTCCATTAAGAAAAGGTCACTGTACTCTGTTTTCTTTGTTATTATTATATTTGCCTGCCGTAAACTATTTGTAACAGCTCTGCTTGTCGTAAGAATATTCCTGGCAGACAAGGCTTAGTTTGCGCACAAGCCAGTCCAAAGTGAGTTACAGTTAGGCTGGTTTCAACTCTCCTACTCAGAAATACTCGGGTCCATCATCGCAGGAGGCAGTCCAGCCCAACCCAAAACACAAAAAAGGCCCCCACACATATATTGGTTTTGTTATTATATTTTAGAAGAAGAATCATCTTGTTGAACTAATTTTAGATCCAAATTAATCAAACATATACCACAAGCAAGAATGATAGACTGAAAGCAAAGCAAAGCAAAGCAAAAAAAATTGTATTTCCCAGAAAAGTGTTTTCAGAAAATAGAAAGGGTAAGCAAAATATAAAAACTATTTGCTTCATAATCTCAAATAAATAAATAAATAACCAAAAATCACACACCATAATCCGATGAAGCCTTGTGAACCACAATTTCAGGTGAGAAAAGAAAGACAGACTGAGATCAAGTGCACTGTCGTAGGTATTTTTTTTACATTTTTTACTCTTTTTTTTTTAACTTTTTAACTCTCTTTTAATATATTTTATTTAATGGTTGAGATTGAAAGTTGCTTTTTCAATTTTTAATCTCAGCCATTAATTACAATTGCATCAGGATATTGCACCTGAATCTGAAAAAGACAAAGAGACATACACATACACATACACATACATAATCACACATACACATACACATACACATACATAAGCATGCATAAACACATACACATACACATAAACATACATAAATATAAGCACGCATAAACATATACACATACACATACATAAGCACACATGCACATACACATACACATTCACATACATAAGCACACATACAAACACATACACATACATAAGCACACATACAAACACATACACATACACATACACATACAAATACACATAAATATATATACACATACACATAAATATAGCAAAAGCAGATGAACAGTTGAAGCAATTAAAAAAGAGAGGCGGATGAACCTGTACGGACTAAACTATTATGAATAGTTGCACCAATTAAAAAAGAGGGTTGATCCAATTAAAAAAGTGAGGCAGATGAAAAGGAGGAGAGAAGAACACTTGTACGAATCTGGTCGGAGAGAACAGAGAGAGCAAACGCCAAGTTCTAGCCAGGTGTGTAACGCGTGTTTGATTGGGTTGTGTTTGGCATTGGGTTAAAATGTCAGTTTATTTTACTATGTATTTTATTTTTACTAATATTTAGTCTATTTTTCCTATTATTTATGAGTTATATTGTACTTTTAGTATTATTCATAAACCCTATAATATTATTTTAGTTACTTTTTAGCTTTATTTACAAAACTTTCAATAAAAAATTTTCAATTTCAACTAAATAAGTTTGTTTTTAAATGGACTTATTCTTTTCTAAGTTATATGTATAATTTTTTAAAACTCATTTTAAGGTACAAGTATATTTTAGTATAACTTTTTATTTTATATCTTTTTTTATAAGAACCTTAATACACTTCTAATAAAAAGTTTATCAAATGAAAATATGTTCACTTATCCCATTTTAAGGTGCAAGTATATTTTAGGAATGTTAATACTCTCCTAATAAAAAGTTTCTCAAATGAAAATATGTTCACTTATTTTTATTAGATACTTCTAAAAAAAGAAAAAAAAATTTATTAGATTAAAATGAAAAAAATGCCCTCTATTTATTTGAAGATTTTTTATTTTATTTTCTTCAATTGAGTTGGAAAATTTACACGTTTTAGTGGATGGGGCCCACATGTTAGTTAAAGTAAAGATGTTGACATTAGTCTTATGAGACACATGAGACTCATGTATCAATCAGACACGAGATGGTATCACATGTTTCGGGTGCATATGCCATTTCTATTAGTATTAGAATCTTACACACCTGTAAATATAAACATAAACATAAACATACACATACACACACATAATCACACATACACATACACATACATAAGCACGCGTAAACACATACACATACACATACACATACACATAAACATACATAAATATAAGCACGCATAAATATATACACATACACATATATAAGCACACATACACATACACATATATAAGCACACATACACATACACATTCACATACATAAGCACACATACATAAACATACACATACAAATACACATAAATATACATATACATAAACATAAACATACATAAACATAAACACACATAAAAACTCGATTTAGCACACCAAAGTAGCTAATGAAATTGTTTGAGGATTGATGTTAGTTTACAATTTTTTTCAGTCTATATGAGGGTTTAATTTTTCTCAGTCTGTATGTGTGTTTATGTCTATGTATGTTTATGTTTACGTGTGTGTGTTTATGTGTATATGTGTTTATGTTTGTTTGTGTTTGTGTTCTTGTATGTTTATGTTTGTATTCATGTATGTTTATGTGTATGTGTTATAAATATAAACATACATAAACATACACACATACATAAACATGCAAACACATAAATAAACATAAACATAAATACGCATGCACATACACATAAACATAAACGTACACACATATACACATAAACACACATACGCATAAACTCGCATAAACGTAAACATATACACTCATAAACTTACTTACATAAACGTAAACATACACACACATAAACTGAAATATAAACATAAACACACATAAAGGTTCAATTATGTTTGTTTGTTTTTGTTTATGTTTTTTTATGCGTGTTTATGTGTATGTGTGTTTATGTTTGTTTGTTTTTGTGCATGTTTGTTTGTGTTTGTGTTCATGTATGTTTATGTGTATGTATTATAAATATAAACATACATAAACACACACACATATATAAACATGCATAAACATAAATGAACATAAACATAAAACAAAAACATGCATAAACATAAATGAACATAAACCCTAAATCCTAAACCTAAAACCCCAAACCCCAAACCCTAAAACCTTAAACCCTAAATCCTAAACCTTAAACCCTAAGTTGTCAACCTGCGCTTTTTTTTTTTTTTTTAACAGAAACTATTGTAGGCTTTATTAATGGTAATGAAATTGTTTGAGGATTGATGTTAGTTTACAATTTTTTTCAGTCTATATGAGGGTTTAATTTTTCTCAGTCTGTATGTTTGTTTATGTCTATGTATGTTTATGTTTATGTGTGTGTGTTTATGTGTATATGTGTTTATGTTTGTTTGTGTTTGTGTATGTTTATTTGTGTTTGTGTTCATGTATGTTTATGTTTGTATTCATGTATGTTTATGTGTATGTGTTATAAATATAAACATACACACATACATAAACATGCAAAAACATAAATAAACATAAACATAAATATGCATGCACATACACATAAACATAAACGTACACAAATATACACATAAACACACATACGCATAAACTCGCATAAACGTAAACATACGCGCTCATAAACTTACTCACATAAACGTAAACATACACACACATAAACTGAAATATAAACATAAACACATATAAAGGCTCGATTATGTTTGTTTGTTTTTGTTTATGTTTTTTTATGCGTGTTTATGTGTATGTGTATTTATGTTTGTTTGTTTTTGTGTATGTTTGTTTGTTTTTGTGTATGTTTGTTTGTGTTTGTGTTCATGTATGTTTATGTGTATGTATTATATACATAAACATGCATAAACATAAATGAACATAAACATAAAACAAAAATATGTATAAACATAAATGAACATAAACCCTAAACCCCAAACCCCAAACCCTAAAACCTTAAACCCTAAACCCTAAACCTTAAACCCTAAGTTGTCAACCTGCGTTTTTTTTTTTTTTTTTTTAACAGAAACTATTGTAGGCTTTATTGATGGTAAGCTACACCTACACGACCTAATAAAACCCATTAAATATTGGTAAGTTGATAACAAAATTTGAAACTCTAACTTCGGGTGTACAACCTTTATCAAAACTGGGCAAAAATCTAAATGATTTGATATAAAAGTTATTTGATGTGATTTGCTGAGAAGGGCAAAAGTGTTTAGACTCAATTATTAAATTTAGTCACAAATGAATCAAAACTTACGGTTAGACTCATGCAATAAATACAACAAATATCCAAAACAAATACCCACCGGTGCATGAGCATGATCCACACCAACGCAAAATCAAATCACCATCTCACGTGTGAACTGAAGATGATAAGATTGAGCACTGTACAGCACCATCTACAAATTATTGTAGGCTTTATTGATGGTAAGCTACACCTACACAACCTAATAAAACCCATAAAAAATGAGTAAGTTGATAACAAAATTTGAAACTTTAACTCCGGGTGTACAACCTTTATCACAGTTGGGCAAAAATCTGAATGATTTGACATAAAAGTTATTTAATGGGATTTGCTAAGAAAGGCAAAAGTGCTTGGACTCAGTTATCAAATTTAGTCACAAATGAACCAAGACCTACGGTTAGACCCACGCAATAAATACAACAAATACCCACCGGTGCATGACCCACACCAACGCAAGATCAAATCACCATCTACCATCTAGTCACGTGTGAACTGAGGATAATAAGACTAAACATAAACATACGCATACACACACATACACATACACATACATAAACATAAATGAACATAAACATAAATACATATGCACATACACATAAATATAAACATACACACACACACACACACACACACATAAATATACATATACATAAACATAACACACATACACATAAACACGCATAAACTCAGATAAACGTAGACATATACACATATAAACTTAAATATAAACATAAACACACACATAAAGGCTCGATTTAGCACACCAAAGTAACTAACGAAATTGTTTGAAAATTAGTGTTAGTTTGCAATTTCTTCCAGTCTATATGAGGGTTTAATTTTTCTCAGTTTGTATGTGTATTTATGTCTATGTGTTTATGTGTATGTGTGTTTATGTTTGTTTATGTTTGTTTATGCGTGTTTATGTGTATGTGTGTTTATGTCTGTTTGTTTTTGTGTATGTTTGTTTGTGTTTGTGTTTGTGTTCATGTATGTTTATGTGTATGTGTATGTATGTTTATATTTATAAATATAAACATACATAAACATACACACATACATAAACATGCATAAATATAAATGAACATAAACATGAACACACATGCATATACATATAAACATAAACATACACATACACACACATAAACATACACATACACATACACACTCATACACATACACATACATAAACATATACACATAAATAAACATAAACATAAATACACATGCACATACACATACACATACACATACACATACACACTCATACACATACACATACATAAACACACACATACACATACATTTTTAGTTCTCGATTTAGGCCCCAAAATGTCTAGGGTCGCCCCTGTTTGATTTATAAACACTTCTTATATACTTCACCAAAAACCCATTTAAAGAAGAACACAGAATATACATCTCCCTAACTATGTTGTTTACTCCATTGGTTTTTAAAGGTTAAGTGTACAATTTGAGACAAAAATTAAATAGAAAAAATTTACAGACATCGGAGGAAAGCAACTAATGCAATAGTACGAACAAAGAGCTAAGAATTGTTGTCTTTTATTGTCACCAGAACAATTAAAACACTGCAATAAGAGATGCATGTAACAAAATTTAACTTTGCTTTCATTCTTGTCGTTTTTATTTTTTCTTCTTCTGATTCTCAGTAGCTACAGACTTACCTTTGTGTTCTTATCGATTGGCTTTCTCAAATCTCGATAGCCTCAACTCTCTCACTCAATTGCTCTTTCAGTTAGATTTTTGGGGGTTTAGGGCTTCGTTTGAAATAACAAGCAGATAGAATTTCTTTTTCTTTTTTTTTCTTTTTTTTATATGTTTGGTTAAACTTTACGTTTTTATAAAAAAAACACATAAATGTTTTATTATTCACCCCTGACCCATGATAATAAATGTAATTTTTCATTTTTGGGCTCCTCCATATGTCTTAGGCTGTGTTTGTTTCGGATGAAATAGAAATTAGAAAAATATTTTACATCCTTAAGTATGTTTGGGTGCACATAAAAATATGGTTAAACTGAAAATCTATTTCAGTTGACCGTAAATTAAACCCTTTAGACCCGAAAATTGGTTTACATAGTGATTTTACCTTCAATCAATTTCCATTTTCCTCACTGACCCACACCAAGCCGAATGAATGAGAGAGACCCAACTCGTGCCATCGCCAATCCACCTCTGCCACTGCCTCCACTCGCCAACTTATCGCTGCCTCCTCTCGCCGATCCGCCTTTGCCACTACTTCCACTCACTGATCCACTGCTTCCTCCTCTCTTCTCTCTTCCTTCTCGTCCTCTCTCTTTCTCTCTTTCCTTATGACCCACTATTGATACTCATTTTTGTGACACATTTTCTACAAACCTGATTCAACCAAGGCCCAACTTCATTGTAGGCTCAATTCATGTATTATATTATATGTTATTCTTTTAAGCATGACCTAAGCCTATGTGACTTATAAGGAAAATTAAGAAAGTGTGGTTTGGAGGGTATGGGTTGGTTCCTTTCGGACTTTTTGCATGAGCCCAGCGTATGCGTGCTACCAAGTGGGCAAGGGACACTAGTAGCACCTCAGGCTCATGGAAGAGGTTTTGTATCTAAAATTTTCACCCAAAACAGTTTTTATGCTCTGGGTGACTGTGGCACAAAGTTTATGCCTGAACCTTTTTTTCCTTTAAAAATGGTTGGCTCTCATTGGCCAACTTCAGCTGCTAACTCTTATCTAGGTGAGCCTTCTAATGGTCTGAAACAACTAAAAAGGGGGAGCCAATAGGAGTTTAGTCAAGCATTTCCAAAATTATGTAAAAAACAACCAAACTATTCCTTAAACAAAAGTAATCCAATCCAAAACACCAAATTAGTATCATGGGGGATAAAAACTTTTTCCACTACTCAAAAACCAGTCAAGAGCAATAGCCCAAACTCTATATAAAACTCTCTTTTCAGCTCATAAATGAACTAACCACGTTTTACCTACATACCTGAAACTTCAGAGCAAAAGCCCATTTAGCCAATTAACAATCTCACAATTCCGAAGCTTAGGGGTAGAAATATGGATACAAGGGAACCTTCCCTCTCTTCCTCATAACTTCTCTCAATTTACTCTTCTCGCTGACTATGGGTCGAAATTTCAGACCTGTTGAACCATGTTTTCTCCACAGAGTTGAAACTTTAGAGTAAAAGCCTATTCAGCCAGTTAACATTCTGTTGAGAGTCATTTTTGTAAAACAGGCTCAACTCAGCAAAGCAGGCAGCAAATAGAAGTGGCAAGCATAGAATAAAACTATTAAGCCTAAGCGGCAGGAATAATGGATCACAGGCCCATAACATGAACAAATGGGTCTTGAGAAAACAAATGGGCCCAAAGGGCCCGGAAAGAGAGAAATGGCACCCATGGGTAGTATATGGTATGGAAAAGTGAGAATGGGCCGCGGCAGGCCCAAGGCAATGTAAACAAAGAAAGTAGGGGTTGATGGCAAGCCCATGAACCCCAAGGATGAGAATAAGGAGATTGGGCCGAGGAAGCCCAATCAAGTTAGTAAAAGCCCATGGGAATGCAGAATTAGTAAATGGGCCGAGGAAGTCCAATGGAAGTAAATGGACCGTAAGCCTGAGGGACAAAGAAAAGGACACTGGAGCCCATAAGTAAGAACACCAGTGGCCATATTAAGCCACTATGGAAAGGAATGAAACGGCAGGCTTGAAAAGAGGCCTAGCAGGAGCAAATTGCCACGGTAGGAAATACCAAATAATGTGGCAGGACATGAGGGCAACCAAGAAATGGGCCAAGAAAAATGTAAAACCCAGTATTAGAAAAAGCCCAACCCTAAAGGGAAACAGTGAATTATACAAAATGGCCCATGTAAAAGAACAAAGAAGCACGGTAGACTGTGCAAACAAAGCTCTAGATCGCGGCAAACGCATGAGCTGCTGGCAGATTTTGAACGTACATAACAGGAAAGCATACGCAAGGCCCAGGCACCACCAGCCTGTACCCAGCCAATATGGGACGTGGTGGGACCATGGGTCAGAGGTAAGAGGTAGTAGGGGGTGTGGTTTGGTGGTGGAGAGAGGGGAAAAGATCTATGTTGCGGTTCCTGTCCAAGCCCTTTTGGGAGGTATGTCCTGCTAGGATGACAAACCGCCCAAAAAAGGCAAGGTTTAGGGGGGGAAACGTTAGGTGCATGCCATGGAGAGAGAGAGAGAGCATTTACGCCATGGCAAGAGAAAGTGCCACGACAGACTAACAAACAACACAAACCTGCCTTTGTCTGGCGAGGGTAAGTGGTACATAGACGAGCTCCTGGGTGGTCGGCAAGTACACCCAGACCAGACAAAGGTGGTTAAAGGGTAAAATAGTAAAATTCGATCACGGCTAGCCCTATAAAAGGACCCTTGTCGTGCCTTGTAAAGAGGAGGAAGCACAGAGGTACCGGGAAGTAAAAGGAAAAACAAAAGAAAAAGAAAAGAAAGAAGAAAAGATAAGAGAGCAAACAGGAAACAAAGAGAAAGAGTGTAATGGGCATGCACCAGTAGATCGGTTCCCTTCTCTCCCCCCCAAAATTCCACTCTTTGGGAGACGATTAAGCAATAAGAATTCCTTTGGGCACTAATCATTTAAGTCCAATTCCCTCAAAGTCATTAATCCCCACGGCAAGATATTTTCCTAGGAGATTAGTTTCATTGAGAGAAAGCGTTCTTCCTCTTTGGTTTTTGCCACTGTGGACCTAAACTTGACTTGATATTTATTTTCGATTAACTTCTATTGTCACTTAATCAATTACTCCTTTTTGTAAAAGCCGTTATTATCATTACTATTGTTATTACTGTGATTGTCATAGAAATAGAAATCACTCGGTCATTTTTCCATTAAGAAAAGGTCACTGTACTCTGTTTTCTTTGTTGTTATTATATTTGCCTGCCGTAAACTATTTGTAATAGCTCTGCTTGCTGTAAGAACATTCCTGGCAGACAAGGCTTAGTTTGCACACAAGCCAGTCCAAAGTGAGTTACAGTTGGGCCGGTCTCAACTCTCCTACTCAGAAATACTCGGGCCCATCACCGTAGGAGGCAGCCCAGCCCAGCCCAACCCAAAACACAAAAAAGGCCCCCACACATTCTAAGAATTCTAAGGCCAATGGGTGGAAATATGGGTACAGGGGAACCTTCCTTCTCTTCCTCACAACCTCTCTCAATTTCCTCTTCTCGCTGACTATGGGTCGAAATTTCGGACTTGTTGTGTTTGTGTACTTTTTCTACATTTTCTTGTACTTTTGTTATGGCATTTTGATTTCTCTCTTGTTAAAGCACAATTAGCCTTTGTTTTCTATATATTGTAAATTTTGGGCTTGATTCTCCACAAATAAACACTTAAAAAGAACCCAAAGGGAGATTTGGGCCGTTCTCGCATTTTCGGCCCTTGTCACAAAAATGTCCCCGACACCTACCAAGGTCGAATCTTGAACTACATGTCATCGATCTACATCCCGCCGCCCACCCACGCCGTCGCCACCCTCAATGATCTCACTGCCCTCTTTGGATTTATTTTTTTAGCGTTTTTTTTTATTGCAAATAATATTTGTTCTTGGGGGTGATGGATCAATGGTTGGGATGGGTTTTTTCAGGTTATGTGATGAGTTTATTATGGGTTTCAACGATGGCTAAGGTGGGTTTTTTCTGATTGTATGATGGGTTTGTTGTGGGTTTCAATGGTGGATCAGTGGTGGGTTTGTTGATTATGATTTTTTCAGGTTAATTGGTTATGTGGTGGTTGGTGGTGGTTGATGGTGGTTGGGATTATAGTGGTCGATGGTGGCTGGGATTATAGTGATGACTGTGGTAGCTAAGCTTATGAAAATAGGTTTTTACATTCAAAACCAAACATAAAAAATAAAAAAATAAAAAAAAATTGACTAATTTTTCACAACACAGACAAACAGTTAAAAATATTTTACAGTTGGAAAATATTTTACATATTGCCAAACGCAGCCTTATTCGCAAGTCTAAATAAAAATTAAGAAAAAATTATAGATAAATTTTGTTTAGAAAAATACCAAAAAAAAAAAAAAATACTATGTAAAATATTCACAATAAAAATTTCAATAGATATAAAATAAATTTTGATGGAGCTATTTTGGAAGAAGAGAGCTGTGCTAGCTTAGGGGTGATAATTAAGAATGATGCTAGCCTAATTATGGCTTCGCTATCTCAGCAGGTTCCTCTGTCATTCACAGTGATTGAGGTAAGACTTTGGCGGCATGACAAGCACTAGAATTTGCTATGCAAATAGGTATTGATCGGGTTATTTTAGAAGGTGATTATGAGATCCTCATAAAATATCCTTGAAGACCTGCATCAGATCTTTAGCTCAGTATGTTCACAATGTGATGCATCAGATCCTTATAAAAATCCTTGAAGGTCTTTCTGTCCACATTCATGAAGTTGCTCAAAGCCAGCTGCTTAATGGCATATCAATTTGCAGGGGCTGCCCAATAATTACCCATATTTTCTCCACCGATGACAGCCTTTTATTTCGCAAAGCAAATGCTCGGGAATGTATGAAACACATTGAAATCCTTGAGAACTATGAAGCGGCCTTTGAACATAAAATCAACACTGACAGATCTTCAATATTCTTTAGCCTCAACACCCCCCAATAAACCGAGGAGATCTTGAGTATCCAAGGACCAATGCAAGATTCATGGCATAAAAAATATTTTGGGCCTCCCTTCAATCATTGGGAAGTAAAAAATTGTAATGTTTGCTTAGATTAAAGAGAAACTGGGGAAGAAGTTGGTGGGTTGGAAAGAGAAACTTCTGTCCATCGGGGGTAGAGAAATCCTCATTAAAGCGGTAGCCCAGCCGTACCCACATACACCATGAGTTGCTTCTATTTACCTAAAAGTCTCTGTGATGATCTTTAGGGGATGATGTGAAACTTCTGGTGGGGACAAAGAAAGCAGGAATAAAAAATTGCTTTGGTGAGTTGGAAAAAGATGTGTAAATCTAAGCTTAATGGGGGCATGGGCTTCCACAATCTCCAAGCCTTTTGATGATGTGCTAAACTCAAAGAAGGGAAGTAATCCTTCTTATACTTGGAGAAGCAGTTTAGAGGTAATAAGGAAGGGTACCAAATGGAGGGTAGGAAATGGCTGAAGAATCCATATATGGGACGATGAATGGCTCCCCACTCCGACTACTTATAAAGTGATTTCTACCCCTAAAGACCTTGGAGACTTCCCAATGGTCACATCTTTCATCGATGAGGACATAAAATGGTGGAAAGTGAATACTATTAAGGATCTATTCCTCCCTTTTAAAGCAAACTCAATCCTAAACATTCCTTTGAGATACAATATGTCAGACAACAAACTAATATGTGTGGAAAATAAAAAGGGATTCCTTCATGATCAAAAGCGCTTACTACATTGCTGCTAAGATTGTTGACTCCAGCGAGGAGGGAGAAAGCTCAAACAAGGATTCAAGGTCCCAACTCTGGAAAATGATGTGGCAGCTAAAGATACCAACAAAAATTGGTATTTTTGCTTGGCAGACATGCATGATTGCTCTCCTCACAATGCAAAATATAAAACTCAAAGGTGTGAACACTGCTGGTTTTTGCCCTCTTTGTGAAAAAGCTCCTGAAAACCTCCCTTATGCCTTACTTCACTGTGAACATGCAAAACAAACCTGGGCTTGTTGGCATAACTACCCTGTGAAATTGTCTTTGGAAGCTCAGGATATCCTAGACATCACCCTCAACTTACTAGATAAAGGTACTGCCCATGACTTGGAACTATTCTTTATTGTAGCTTGGACTGTTTGGTGGAATTGTAACCAAGCTACTCATGATGACTTAGGTTCTCCTCCTATTCAGACTTGGGAAATAACAAATAGAACTTTGCTGGACTATAAAGGTGTCATCTCAACTTCCCTCCCAATACAACCCTCATCTATCTCTACTTGGAAAGCCCACCACCCCCCTCCCCCTATGGTTTTTTCAAAATCAATGTTAACGGCACTGCTTTAAATGATAATGGAAATTCTAGCATCAGGGTGATTATTAGAGACAACCATAGATCACCCTTAGCAGCTATGAGTAAGCTTTTGCCTATGCCCTATTCAGCAGAGGTTACCGAAGCCCTTGCATTACAACAAGGAGTCCAGCTTGCTTCGGAAATGAACCTGTCTCAAACCATCTTTGAATCTGATGTCCTTTCCCTTGTCTAAACTCTAAAATTTGGTAAGGATGGGGCGAATTAGGACATATTCTCCAAGAAATTAGAAGTGCCAAGAACTCCTTTGGCTTATGTTCCTTTCACCACTTGAAAGGTGAAGGCAACAAGGTAGCTCATGAATTGGCCAAAGCAGCTAAATCTTCTGGGATTTTTCAAATCTGGAAAGGAGTCTCTCCTCTTCTTGTGCAGCAATTTATGATATATGATTTGTCATGTAACTTTGTACTTTAGCTGCTTTCTCTTTGTTGTACTCCAATTTCAGTTGGAATATATCTATTCCTAGTTTCACCATTAAAAAAAAAAAAAAAAAACAAAACTTGATGGATATCCATTACCTTGCCTTAGGTTTTATAGCTTTAAATTTCTCTCATATCCATATGCATTGTAATTTCATGGCTCACTCATTTGCAAGGCAAGCAATTATTTCCTTTCTTTGTTAGTCTGGATGGAAGATATACCAATAGACATTCACTCAGTGTTATAGGCTGATTTGAATAATCTTTATTAATGATGCATTGAAGTTCTTCTTTCAAAAAAAAAATATATATATATATATATATTTGCCAAGTAAGTGCTAATTTAGCTTGTTTTCATCACATAATTAGCATCCTACTCACCTAAACAACCCATTATATTTGAAAAAAAAATTATATGTTTTGAGTAATATATATATATATATATATGTAAGGACTCAAATTGTATTGGACCCAAAAGAGGGATGGGATTCGAGCCCAACAAGCCCAAACAATAAAATTTTTAGAGAATGGGTGTAAGAATTAGTTCCAGTGAGAGGAAAAAGACATCGTTCTTCTACAGCAAAAGGAACTTCAAATTAAAGAAAAGAAAAACTCTTTCTCCTTCTCCTCGGCTAAGTTTTTAGTGTATATCTCTCTGGATTCTTTCTCCTCTTTTCTTTTTCTCTCCAAAAAGTCCCCTCTAGTGTACTCCAATTTCACGTTATATACTACCTTCTTCATCCTGCTTCTACCGTACACGTGTAGGTTCCATTCTGAGAACTTCTTTCTGTCCTATCTAGAACTTCTTGGATCCTTCGCTTAGTGGCTAGAAGGCTGCTTGGTTACTGTTCAGGTATCACCTCCACATTAATGCGGCCAGAGAGTTAGCTGGGAAGCATTTAATGTGGAGGTAGCAGCTTTTAGGGGATATTTGTTACCTTTCCCGGTTCCTTCTTTGCTCAATATTCATTAGTTAGTTTGCATGCAATTCTGTGAAGTTCCTTGACTATTAAAAGAATTACACCCACCTCGGACGTGGTTTGAGCAATAAATCTTATTCTCGGACATGTGAGTGTCCTCGGACTGGGCCGCTGGGCTACTAGCCCACTTCCCATGAGCTTTCCGTTTATCTTTTTGGGTCACTGGCCCCACAATAGCCCCTCAAAATCTCACTTTTTGTCACCTCGAAAAAAGGGAGGTTTTGATATCACGCCCCTACTCCCTTCGGTGGACTTTTCTAAATTTCAGAACGACTTTCCATCTGCCCAAGGCACGCCCCTGACATTTCGGCATCTGGAGCACGCCATTATTAAATGATGACGGCTTCTCTGTCCTCCACGTTTCAGCATGATGCGAATCAACGATGGAGGGCCGTTGAAATTTATGAGCGGGATTTTTCCCGCTTACGATTTTTGTGCCCCTATAAAGAGCTTTTCAAATCAAATTTCTTTTCAGTTACAAAAAATCTCACAATCTTAGCGAGTATTCATTGCACTTGTCCCTCTTTCTTTCTTCTCAACGTTCTCATAAATACCTGAAGTCTGTCCGAGGAGCTCATTTTTCACACTTGTAAGTTTCTTTATCCTTCTTCAGTCTTAAATCCTCTTCACTAATTTTTCTTCACAATTCCTAAGAAATTGGTAGGTTTAAGTATCTAGTTGATTCCGAGAAGCAAATAGAAAAATTTAGAGCTAAGTATAGGATTCCCTCCACGGTGGGCATGAGATATGCTTCCACAGAAACGTGGTTTGATGATAGAAAAACAGGGGAAGTAGTCATCCCTATGATCGCTTTCATAGAGGGAGGGATGACTATTCCGATGGGTAATCTCACTAGGAGTTATCTCAGGTTCTTTAAATTGTCCCCCACACAGTGCGCCTCCAATATATTCAGGGTGTTAGGGAGTATAGAAGCCCTTAACAATAGGATGAATCTAGGCCTTACCCACCACGATATAAACTGGGTATACAACCTTCATCATTTGAAGGGCCAGGGATACTATCTTAAGTCTAGGTACCCTGAGGTAAGGTTAATCCAATGTCTCCCTCTATCGAACAAGGGCCTGAAAGATGATTTTCTCATTTTTTCTGGGGCATGACATGACGGTTTACCCTGTCCGACCTAAGTGGGAAAACCAGGTGGGGTTTTTAGGCTGAACGCCTCTAAACCTTAATTTGTGCTCTTTGCTTTAAGTTAACTTTATTTCTGACAAAAATTTCTTTGCTGTCTTACTGATTTTGCAGACAAGCGCGCCACCAAGCCTCAATTCAGACTAGTTAACAAGGAGAGCTTGGACAAAATTCTACGATCCGAGATATACGTGAACCCATTCGACGGTCAGTTGAGAGCAGCGCACATCATCCTCCAGTACAAGCCAATTTCCACAGCATTTCAAGTGCCTAAGTGTGTGATAAAGTCTAAAGATCCTTGGCTGCATAGAATCAACGCAGCCTTTGAAGGATTCATAGTTCCTGAGGGTGTTCCAATCCCTGAAGGCACCCCTTTTACCCAGCCGTTACCTGTGGCCACTGTCTCTGTAGCAGCTTCCTCGTCCCGTTCTGTTCAACAGGAAGCGAATGAGGAAGAGGAAGAAGAAGAAGAAGAAGAAGACAAAGTTGTAGAGTTATCAGATTCTGCCGACGAATTCGAAGTTTTTAACCGACCCCCATCTCTCGAGGTGACTTCTGATAACATGGGTATCCAAAGAAAGAACCAAAGGAGCCTACTAGACGTGATTAAAGGCAAATCTGGAAAAGGGGCGCCAGTGAAGCCAGCTCAGACTAGTCTCCCCCCTCCTCCTCCTCCTCAACCAGCTCAAACACAGAGGGTTGAACCCATTGATTCCAAAAGGAGGAGGGAACAAAAGGGTAAAAAGGTGGTGAAGATTGGGAGGTCTTGCCCAACTCCTGAAGACGAGGTCCAAAGGGCTCCGAAACAACAAAAGACAACCCATGGATCTCAACAAGTTGTGGCTAAACAGACTACACGGTCTTCGGAGCCCGAGGCTTGGCTCCCTGCTCCCATGCTTGGTGGAGAGCCTCTGAGGGAAGACGCCTTAATCAGGGACTACAACGGTGGAATTGGATGCCACGTTGCCTCGGCCCTAGAAGAGACATTCCTTCTCCCCAAGGACATGGTCGAGCTTAGAGGCATGAAGAAGATGAGATCTTCATGAATACAAAAAGACACCTGGGCATGGTATGGTATCCTTACTACTTTACTTGTTACTTTTAGTTTATTGCACCTCTGACTTATTTTTCTTTTTTTTTTCTTTTTTTTTAAGGCTGTTCAAGCCACTTTCAGGCTAGAGGAGATGGTCAATGCCTTCTATCAACAATTAGATGAGGAGAGGAAGAGGCGAAATACTGTTGTTCAGACCCTTTCCACCAGCGAGAAAAATGTTGAAGAGCTGAAGAAGAAGCTAGCCGAGGAAGAGCATGCTCGAAAGAGTGCTGACTCAGCTTTGGCTGGCTTTTAAAGGCAAGCTGATGATCAGAGGAAAAGCCTCCGTGATGCTAATGAGCAGCTGGCAGCTTCTAAGGAACAAATATCAACTTTGATGAAGCAGCTGGAAGAAGCTCAAAGGTTGAGGGGTCAGGCTGAAAAGAAGAGGAATGAGGCTGAAAAAGCAAGAGCTGAGGCTGAGAAGGAGAAGGATGAGGCCGAGCAGCAAGGATATGACGTCGGCATGGCTGAGACCGAGGATAGATTCCGAGTTGAGGTCCCAGTTGTGTGCTGAACATACTGTGCACAAACTTGGGAGCAAGCTCTCAATTATGCTAGGGTTGAGCCATTATCAGAGATGAGAAAGCCTGAGAATACTTATTTCCCCCCAGCCATACGAGCCCCAAGTCCTTCTTCCCAACAACAAGAGGTTTCCTCTACTGCTGTTGGCTCGGCTGAAGAAGCTCAGAATCAGAACCCTCTCCCAATCAATCAACAGAAGCAGCCTGAAGGGTCTGAAGTGGTCAAAGAGATCTCCTCGGCCAAGGCGACAGAGAAGCCTAAGGATGGAGAAGCCTCTCAAAACTTTGAAAAGGACTTAGCTTCCACCATCTTACCTGCTGGGGAGGTTTCAAAGGAGAAGGAGAAAGGTGTTCTCCTCAGGAAACTGCCAAAGTTCCACCTCCCAAGCTACAAATAAAACTTAGCAAATAGTTGATGTAATTGTTTAATTTAAATTTTTTTTTTATTGAGGATATTCTCCAATGTGATGTACATTTCCCTTCCCAGATTTATATAAGACATTGTGATTTTATCTATTACTTGTATAATTTCCTGCATGACTATTCTTTTACTTTTATATCATCCCAGGCTATGGAAGAGTAAACTCTGACCCGAGGAGGGAAAACTTAAACTTATGTATGTTAATTGAGAATCAAAGCAAACTGAGGATGGTATTTCAAACCATTAGTTCCTAGATGTACTGAACACCCTAAAATGCATTAAGTGATGCTCATTGAGTTTGCCTTGATATAAAAAGATAATCACACAGATCCAATTTGAAAAGCATTAATTTTTACTAAGTTAATAGTATAAACAATCTGTTGTACCTTAGTATAATCGTAACACTCCAATTAAGGTCACAGTGTGCATTAATTTTTACCAAGCTGTGGGCCAAGAACCTTACTTGACTTAAGTTCTGCTTAACACTTCAATAAAAATGACTGTGTATTAATTTCCACCAAGTTGTGGTTCGAGGACCTTACATGACTTAGTTTCTGTTTAATACTTCAATAACGTGACAGTGTATTAATTTCCACCAAGTTGTGGTCCGATGACCTTACATGACTTAGCTTCTGTTTAATACTTCAATAAAATGATAGTGTATTAATTTCCACCAAGTTGTGGTCCGAGGACCTTACATGACTTAGTTTCTGTTTAATACTTCAATAATGTGACAGTGTATTAATTTCCACCAAGTTGTAATCCGAGGACCTTACATGACTTAGCTTCTGTTTAATACTTCAATAAAATGACAGTGTATTAATTTCCACCAAGTTGTGGTCCGAGGACCTTACATGACTTAGTTTCTGTTTAATACTTCAATAAAGTGACAGTGTATTAATTTCCACCAAGTTGTGGTCCGAGGACCTTACATGACTTAGTTTCTGTTTAATACTTCAATAAATGTAACAGTGTATTAATTTCCACCAAGTTGTGGTCCGAGGACCTTACATGACTTAGTTTCTGTTTAATACTTCAATAAAATGACAGTGTATTAATTTCCTCCAAGTTGTGATCCGAGGACCTTACATGACTTAATTTCTGTTTAATACTTCAATAAATGTAACAGTGTATTAATTTCCACCAAGTTGTGGTCCGAGGACTTTACATGACTTAGTTTCTGTTTAATACTTCAATAAAGTGACAGTGTATTAATTTCCACCAAGTTGTGGTCCGAGGACCTTACATGACTTAGTTTCTGTTTAATACTTCAATAAATGTAACAGTGTATTAATTTCCACCAAGTTGTGGTCCGAAGATCTTACATGACTTAGTTTCTGTTTAATACTTCAATAACTTGAGAAACACAAGCAATAGAATTAAGGATAAGCTATAAGAGAGAAATAAAACAGAACTGTTCATATTAATAGTAATACCTCTTTAAGTTATTTACATTCCAAGGATGAAGTACAGTTTTTTCATCTAAATCTTCTAAGTAGTAAACCCCTATTCCTGCTACAGATGTAATACGATATGGTCCTTCCCAGTTAGGCCCTAACTTTCCCCAAGCTGGATTTTTGGTAGTTCCCAAGACTTTTCTCAATACCAAGTCCCCTGGAGTCAACGGCCTCAGCTTTACGTTTGCATCATAGCCCTGTTTCAGCTTATGTTGATAGTAGGCCAACTGAACCATCGCATTCTCTCGTCGTTTGTCTACCAGGTCAAGGTTCTTACTCAAAAGTTCATTATTGCCATCGGAGGTGAAAGTGCTAGTCCTTAGCGTGGGAAAGCCCGTTTCAAGTGGAATTACAGCCTCAGCCCCATACGTCATTGAAAATGGGGTTTCTCCTGTTGACCATCTAGGTGTCGTTCGATACGTCCAAAGGACATGTGGCAGCTCTTCCACCCATTTTCCCTTTGCATCATCTAGCCTCTTCTTAAGTCCGCTCACTATGACCTTGTTGACATCCTCAGCTTGCCCATTTCCCTATGGATAAGCCGGAGTGGAATATCTATTCTTTATCCCCAGTTTGGAACAATACTTCCTGAATGTCTTGCTATCAAATTGAAGACCATTATCCGAGATGAGAGCTTGAGGAACCCCAAATCGTGTGATGATGTTCTTCCAGACAAACCTTTTGACATCCATATCTCTGATATTAGCCAGAGGTTCAGCTTCGACCCACTTCGTGAAGTAATCCGTGCCAACTAGCAGATACCTTTTATTTCCTATTGCCCTAAAGAAATGACCAACAATATCTAGACCCCACTGAGCAAAAGGCCACGGACTAGATAGAGGATTAAAAACTCTCCCTGGCTGATGGATGTTTGGGGCAAATCTTTGACACTGATCACACTTCCTAACATATTCCTGAGCTTCCTTCTGCATGCCTGGCCACTAATACCTTTGGGTGATTGCTCGGTGAGATAAAAATCTTCCTCCAGTGTGACTCCCACAAATTCCTTCATGGAGTTCTTCTAAGAGTGCCTCTGAGGCTTCAGGGTGCACACAAAGCAAGTACGACCCAGAGAAAGAACGCTTGTACAATTTTTTGTCCTCGGACAACCAGAACCGAGGAGATTTTCTTCGTATCTTATCAGCTTCTGAACTGTCCTCGGGCAATATATCTTTCTCAAGGAAGAGCATTATAGGATTCATCCAACTAGGTGCTGAGCTAATTTGATTGATTTGAAGTGTGTTCTCTGACACTGGGGGAGGCGCACTTAGATCTTCAACCATAACCACCCGAGGTAAGTTCATTGCCGAGGACGTTGCGAGGGTGGCCAAAGAGTCTGCATGGGCATTCCCACACCTAGGGATATGGGACAACTCAAATAATTCAAAATCCTCTTCTATACGCCTAACTTGGCTCAAGTAAACCTGCATTCTTGTATCACGAGCTTCTAACTCCCCTTTTACTTGACCCACGATCAGCGCTGAATCCAAGAACATTTCCACTGTCTTTCCTCCTAGTTTCTTAACCATCCCCATTCCCATTAGTAGAGCTTCATACTCGGCCTCGTTGTTGGTGGCTGAGAATCCTAACCTTAAAGAC
Organism: Quercus gilva; assembly: GCA_023621385.1. Classification (NCBI taxonomy): domain Eukaryota; kingdom Viridiplantae; phylum Streptophyta; class Magnoliopsida; order Fagales; family Fagaceae; genus Quercus; species Quercus gilva. The sequence continues at coordinate 16,540,734 of CM042484.1, read as the reverse complement.
TTCTCAATAATGGCTTGTTCAGGAGATATTAGAACCAGCCCCACTCTTGACCCCTTTTGGTTTGCTGCTCTATCCACATACACCTTCCAGGGGGAGGAACGTTCTGTGGAGATAAGGCCAACTGATTTTTCATCCATTGCCTGTGGGCTTGCTTCAATTTCTTCAAGGCCTTCAGCAAATTCAGCCACCAGGTCGGCAAGAACCTGACCTTTCACAGAAGTACGAGGCATATACTTAATATCGAAAGCCCCTAGAATTATGCCCCATTTGGCAACCCTGCCAGTGTAGTTTGCACTCCGAAGAACTGCTTTGAGTGGATACTGAGTTAGAATGACTACAGTGTGTGCTTGAAAGTAATGGGGAAGTTTCCTTGTTGCATGCACCACTGCCAGAATGGCCTTTTCCAACGGTAAATAACACACCTCAGCCTTATGAAACGATTTGCTCACGTAATAAACTGGTCGTTGTACACCATTGTCCACTCGTATCATAACAAAGCTGATCGCATAAGGGGCTATCGCCAAGTAGGCAAAAAGAACCTCGTCCACCTCAGGGCTAGACATAATGGGTGGCCGAGATAGATATTCCTTGAATTGCTGAAATGCTAGAGCGCACTCCTCAGTCCACTCGAACCCTTTCCATTTGTGGAGTAAAAGGAAAAAGGGTCTGCACCTATCCGCCAATCTGGATATGAATCTATTCAGTGCAGCGGTCATCCCAGTCAACCTCTGAACTTCCTTGGGATTCCGAGGTGGTTGCAAGCTATTTATGGCCTTAATTTGGTCGGGGTTCACTTCAATTCCCCAGTGGGTCACCATGTAGCCCAAAAACTTCCTAGAGTAAACCCCAAAGGAGCACTTAGAGGCGTTTAGTCGTAACTTATGCTTCCTCAGAATCTCAAACGTGCTGGTGAGGTCCGTCACATGTTCGGCCACTACCTTACTCTTTACTACCATATCATCAATATAGACCTCTATGCTTTTGCCTAGCTGTGGCTCAAACATCTTCGTCATCATCCGTTGATAAGTAGATCCTGCGTTTTTCAAACTAAAGGGCATCACTTTGTAATGAAAGTTCCCATTGGGGGTGAGGAAAGTGGTCTTCTCCTGGTCATCCAGTGCTAGTGGGATCTGATGATAGCCCTGAAAGGCATCTAGGAAGCTCATCCGAGGATGACCCACTGTTGCGTCTACCAGTTGATCTATACGGGGCATAGGAAAAGGATCCTTCGGACAAGCTCTATTAAGATCTATGAAATCAACACATACTCGCCATTTTCCATTTTTCTTCCTCACCACGACCGTATTGGCCAACCACTGAGGGTAAAACACTTCCTTGATAGCCCCTGCCTCCTTAAGCTTAGTCACCTCATCTTTGATAGCCTCGGCATGTATTTTAGAAGGACGCCGAGGTGGCTGTTTCTTTGGTGTAACAGAGGGATTGACATTCAAATGATGACAAATGAAGTCTGGATCAACCCCTGGAGCTTCGTAGGCATTCCATGCAAACACATCAACGTTTCTCCTTAGAATCTCAACCAACTGCTCTTTTTCCAACAAAAGTAACAGTGCTCCAACCTGAAAGTACTTGTCTGGATCATCACCAACACTCACTCTCTCTAGATTCTCACACTCCGCTTCCTTGGCGAACGTGCTGGAGATGGTACTCAGATTCTTTGACTGCTATAAGTCATTCTTGGCCGTGGCCGATGTACCTACATCTGGCCGATGTTGAATGGCTGCTATCATGCACTGTCTCGCCATAACTTGATTTCCCAATATTTCTAACACTTGGCCTCCCGATGGATATTTCACCTTCTGATGAAGGGTGGAAGAAACAGCCTATAGGGTATGCAACTAGGGCCGACCCAAAATCGCCATATATAGAGAGAAAACGTCGACCACATAAAATCCACCTCCACCACATCTGAACTTGCCTGCATCGGTAATCTAATCATTCCCATCGGAATGACTGGCCTTCCTTCGAAACTCACCAACGGGGAATTATAAGCTGTTAGGTCCTGGGGTGTTAAATTCAACCCCCTGTATAGGTTAGGATACATCACCTCGGCAGCGCTCCCTTCATCTACCATCACCCTTCTCATATCATACCCCCCAATTCTAAGCGTGACCACTAAAGCGTCGTCATGCGGTTGTATCGTTCCCCTCTTATCCTCATCCGAAAAACCCAACACCAGTGAGGCGTTCAGTTTTGTTTTCTTCGGCACTGAACTAGAACCCCCATCCATACAATGAGACACAAACATTATCCTGGAGGGACAGGACCCCGTTCTTCCAAGGGCAGCAAATATAACATTTATTGTGCCCAGGGGGGCTTCTGAAGAGGTATTCCCCCGAAATGTTGATCCTGCCTGACCTCCTCGGCCACTGGAATGATGTAGCAGGTGCGTCAACTTCCCTTCTCGGACAAGCTCCTCTAAGTAGTCCCACAGGTTTCTGCAATCTTCAGTAATGTGCCCATGGTCCTGATGGTATTGACAGTAAAAGTTTTGGTTGCGTTTCATAGGATCCCCTACCATTCTATTGGGCAATCTGAAGTAGGGTTCGTCTTTTATCTTCTCCAGAACCCGTTGCACTGGTTCTCGGAACACAACATTAACTGCCTGGGAGTTAGCAGATCTTGACTGCCCCCCAAAGTCCCCCCGAGGTCGATTGTTATTGTATCGGTCCGACCTAAAATCCCTCCTCTCCTGAGGGATTACCTTAGACTTTCCTCTACCTCGTATCTGATCCTCTTCTACCCTTCTATACTTGTCAATTCGGTCCATAAGTTGTCGCATGCTGGTAACAGGTTTGCTAGTCAGCGAACTCCTCAGATCATGCTCGGTTGGAAGGCCCTCCTTAAAGGTATTAATGGTCACGTTGTCATTAGCCTCATCTACCTCATTAAACATTTCCCAATATCTGTCAGAGTAGGCTTTCAGGGTTTCTCCCTCTCGCATAGACATGGATAATAACGACCCCAAGGGTTGAACAACCCTTCTGCAAGTAATAAAGCGAGCACCAAAAGCTTGGATGAGCCCCTCAAAGGAGTCAATAGTATTCGCTCCTAAGCCGTTGAGCCATCTCATCGCCACTGGACCCAGGCTTGAGGGAAAAACCTTGCACATCAGGGCCTCGTCCCTAGAATGAATGGCCATTCTCTAATTGAAATGGCTAACATGTTCCACCGGGTCAGTCTGACCATTGTAAATGGTGAACGTAGGTTGATGGAACTGCTGAGGAAGGCTTGCATCCTCTATGCATCGCGTGAACGACGATTTGGAAACTTGACTCAGTGCTTTGTTCAAAGCGTCGTTTCCTAAGCCCTGCCGAGGTGGACTCTTATTCGTCCGCTCACGGTGATGATCCTCATCACGTGAAAAAAGCTCACTGGGCGAAGTTCTAGACCTTCGTCTATAACTGGTATCATCGGACTCTTTAAAGGACTGCCTTGAGTTGTGAGTCGTACGCTTCTGTCGCTCGTAGCGTAATTCCCTTTTCAATCTATTAATCTCACGCTGCATGTCCCCATCATTCTTTGCATGGGAGACATGGCTTTTCCCCCAAGATTGACTCCTCTCTGTGTGGGTTGTTCGCACATTTCCTTTGCGATCCCCCCTCTGTTCGTGGATTATCAACGGGTCGCCATGTTGAGGCCCCCTAGACTCTGCCTGGTGTGGATTAGCATCCATCTGCTGTGGTGCTCCTTCTGCCATCAGCTGTTGCACTTGTCTTTTCCTACAATCGGATCAAGCTCTCCCCACAGACGGCGCCAATTGTAAGGACTTAAATTGTATTTGACCCAAAAGAGGGATGGGATTCGAGCTCAACAAGCCTAAACAATAAAATTTTTAGAGAATGGGTGTAAGAACTAGTTCCAGTGAGAGGAAAAAGACATCGTTCTTCTACAGCAAAAGGAACTTCAAATTAAAGAAAAGAAAAACTCTTTCTCCTTCTCCTCGGCTAGATTTTTAGTGTATATCTCTTTGGATTCTTTCTCTTCTTTTCTTTTTCTCTCCAAAAAGTCCCCTCTAGTGTACTCCGATTTCACGTTATATACTACCTTCTTCATCCTGCTTCCACTGTACACGTGTAGGTTCCATTCTGAGAACTTCTTTCTGTCCCATCCAGAACTTCCTGGATCCTCCGCTTAGTAGCTAGAAGGCTGTTTGGTTACTGTTCAGGTATCACCTCCACATTAATGCGGTCAGAGAGTTAGCTGGGAAGCATTTAATGTGGAGGTAGCAGCTTTTAGGGGATATTTGTTACCTTTCCCGGTTTCTTCTTTACTCAATATTCATTAGTTAGTTTGCATGCAATTCTGTGAAGTTCCTTGACTATTAAAAGAATTACACCCACTTCGGACGTGGTTTGAGCAATAAATCTTATCTTCGAACATGTGAGTGTCCTCAGACTGGGCCGCTGGGCTACTAGCCCACTTCCCATGAGCATTCTGTTTATCTTTTTGGGCCATTGGCCCCACAATATATATATATATATATATTAATTAAAGCTTTTTTGTATCTTGAAAAATTTGTTAGGTTCATCACTTAAATAGTTAATTATTTTGTTTTGTAAATTAAAATAATTGATAGTTGAGCCCAAGACACTGATAAGTTTTCGGTGTAGGCAGAAATTGAACACCAGATTTCTTATTCAACCATGAGAGACTTTACCAATTAAGCTAATTGGAACCCACACATCTCAATAGGTTGATGGTTGAGTGATAGTTTTTATTTTTTATAAATTATTTATTTATTTAGGAAATAGTCTTAATTATCTTAGCCACACACATGAGACTTTTTCTTAATAATATTTTTTATAATAAATTTTTTTGAGAAGAATATTTTTGATAATGTTTGTTGTACTTGTACACGTACATACACGCAAACTTAAGGGGCGTTTGATACATGCACTTAAAAATTGAAAATTGTTATTTAAAAACATGTGTGAAAATATGTGTAAGTGAAAAAATGTATAAAAATATGTGTAATGTTATTTAAAAACTGAAAATTGTTGTTTGAAAACATATACCAAACGCCCTCTTAAAAATCGAATGGTCAAATCATGTTATTATAATTTTAAAATCATGAAATCCTACCTTAATAACACCATCTTATTCTCTCAAAAAAAAAAAAAAAAACCCATCTCACAATTTATAATTTGTAAGGACTCAAATTAAATTAGACCTAAACAATAAAATTTGTAGAGCGTGGGTAGAAGGGCTAAGTACCAACAAAGCAAACAATGATCGGCGTGAAATTCATAGAAATAATAATAAAGGAATTTGACTAAGTGTTTGTGAGGATAATAACGATGACTTCGGCTAAATGTTCATGAAGAAATTTTGTTCTCGGCCCAGTCCGAGGATCTCTTTACTTAAAACTGACATATACAAGGGTTGTCCTTGGACACCCTGAAGATCCCTTTTTCCTTTCTTCTCCTCCCTTCCAGCTCTCTCTTCTTTTTGCGGGGGTTCTATCTATTATATAGTCTTGTTTAGTTAATCTCTGCCGTCCATTTGTTGATCATCCAAGCCTATACTTAAGTGCCTGTCCCATCAGCCGCCTTTGCAAGCTTTCTGTTAGTTGAAGTAGCCAAGGCATCACTGTTGGCTGGTCAATTCACCATTGATGTGACCAGAGTGTTGATGGCGTGCATTTAATGAGTGAGTGACAGCTCCTTCCCTTTAACGTCGGCTCGCCGAGGACGTGGGCCTCCTCGGCGAGGTCCCTTGACGACTTGGGCCTCGTCCGCTTATCCTCGAATTTTGCCCTTTCCTCGGCGTGGACCTTGGGCCCGATGTGGAGTGGGTCGGGGTTGCTAAATATTTGGGGCCCCACAATAGCCCCTCAAAATTCTGCTGTCCGACCTCTTGGGCGGGGAGGAGGATTTTGACGTTTTCGGGTCTATCGTATTGGCTTGTCAGACCTTGCCTTTCTGTCAGTGTCACCATCCTTTCAACTGCCCCTACAACTTTCTTTAGCACAAAAGGCCCGCTCGAGGAGTTTTTCCTTATTTCTGTAAATCTTCTTCTCTTTCTAATCTATACTTTTTAGTCTGAGTTCCTTGCTAGTTCTTCTAGAATGGGTAGGTTTAAGTTGTTGTGCTTTAGCGCTCAGCTTTACTTGGTTTTTGTTCCTAGCAGGGCTCATTACTTAGCACCAAAAGGGTTGGCTTTGCCGTAGGTTTGGGCCTACGTTCAGTACAAAACCCTGGTTCTGCCCAATGCTTAGATCGTCCTATAGTGACTAGTTTCCCCAGAGGTTAGGGTCCGAGGACCATGCAATGCCTAGGTTCTGTCTAGTACCTAGTTTTCTGATTTTTAAGTAATTTTCTTTCTTTAAGTAGTTAGTTTCCCCAGAGGCTTGGGTCTGAGGACCATGCAATGCCTAGGTTCTGTCTAACTCTTAGTTCTCAGTCTGAAGTAGCTGGTTTCCCCAGAGGCTTGAATCCAAGGACCATGCAAGGCCTTGGTTCTGTCTAGTACCTAATTTTCTGATTTTTAAGTAATTTTCTTTCTTTAAGTAGTTAGTTTCCCCAGAGGCTTGGGTCCGAGGATCATGCAATGCCTAGGTTCTGTCTAACTCTTAGTTCTCAGTCTGAAGTAGCTGGTTTCCCTAGAGGCTTGAGTTCGAGGACCATGTAGGGCCTTGGTTCTGTTCAGTACCTAGTTCTCTGATTTTTAAGTAATTTTCTTTCTTTAAGTAGTTAGTTTCCCCAGAGGCTTGGGTCCGAGGACCATGCAATGCCTAGGTTCTGTCTAACTCTTAGTTTTCAGTCTGAAGTAACTGGTTTCCCTCGAGGTTTTAGTCCGTGGACCATGCAAGACCTTGGTTCTGTCCAGTACTTAGTTCTCTGATTTTTAAGTAATTTTCTTTCTTTAAGTAGTTAGTTTCCCCAAAGGCTTGGGTCCGAGAACCATGCAATGCCTAGGTTCTGTCTAACTCTTAGTTTTCAGTCTGAAGTAACTGGTTTCCCCAGAGGCTTGAGTCTGAGGACCATGCAAGGCCTTGGTTCTGTCCAGTACCTAGTTTTCTGACTTGCTCCGCTGAGGAGGGGACCTTGCTCTGCTCTACCCTCTTCGTTTGGCGTGCTTCTTTTGATTACGAGGCGTCCCTTGGGCTGTTCGAGTAACGCACTTTGACGTTTCGGTGCCTCCTCATTAATGTCCTTGCGGATTTACGAGGATCTAGCGGCGGATAAGCCCCTTGGAAATTGGGCAGAGTTATTGCCTCCGGTAATCTTTCCCTAGGATTTTGTGCGGGTTGGCTCTCACCAGTTTTCGCCTTCTATAAAAGGCCTTTCTGGGACAACCCTTTTCTTCAAACCTCACCAACACATTCACCAATACACTGTTCAGGGGCTCTGCAAAAATAGCAGTTTGTGCCCCATAAAATGAATTGGCCCTTGGAAAGGGCGGTTACGAGGAAGCCTAGGTCCTTTCAGGAGCTGAGGATGGCATCCCGACCCTGGACGTCATGCTGGGGTTGGGGTAGGAGGAGGCTGAAGATTCTTCTTCTTTTCAACCTAACCAGAGGTGGACCCCTCCTTGTTGTTTGGAGGGGGACCCAGAAAGAACGTAACCTCCCCTCCCCGGACCTGGATCCATCATCCCTTTCAAGTTGGCAGTGATGGGTTTGGGAGGGAAACCAGGCGGAACCAAGAGGTGGGACCGTTCGGTGCCACGACCCCTTCCCCCTCAACGTTGCCTTCCTTCCTTCCTTTCCTCTTCCCTTGCTTTTCCACCAGCCTTGTTAGGCGTCTTTTTTTGTAGTTAGTTTTAGAACAATCCTACATGGGCATCAATTGTAAGATGTAACTTTTTCTTCATATATTAATAAAGAAGTAGACCCACTTCATTCCTTTTATTTTTTGCATCTTTTTGTTTCTTGCGATTGTGACCTTCTGAGTGAATGTTGTTGCTGCATGCTATATTGTTTTTTGTTGGTTTTTTTTTTTTTTTAGAAGTGTTGCTCTTAATCTTTTCACACCAACCATCGCATTTGCTAGTGCACAACTCTTCCCCACAGACGGCGCCAATTGTAAGGATTCAAATTAAATTGGACCTAAATAATAAAATTTGTAGAGTGTGGGTAGAAGGGCTAAGTACCAGCAAAACAAACAATGATCGACGTAAGATTCATAGAAATAATAATAAAGGAATTTGACTAAGTGTTTGTGAGGATAATAACGATGACTTCGGCTAAATGTTCATGAAGAAATTTTGTTTTTGGCTCAGTCTGAGAATCCAGTCCGAGGATCTCTTTACTTAGAACTGATATATACAAGGGTTGTCCTTGGACACCCTGAAGATCCCTTTTTCCTTTCTTCTCTTCCCTTTCGGCCCTCTCTTTTTTTTCGGGGGTTCTATCTATTATATAGTCTTGTTTAGTTGATCTCTGCCGTCCATTTGTTGATCATCCAAGCCTATATTTGAGTGCCTGTCCCATCAGCCGCCTTTGCAGGTTTTCTGTTAGTTGAAGCAGCTAAAGCATCACTGTTGGTTGGTCAATTCACCATTGATGTGACTAGAGTGTTGATGGCGTGCATTTAATGAGTGAGTGACAGCTCTTTCCCTTTAACGTCGGCTTGCCAAGGACGTGAGCCTCCTCGGCGAGGTTCCTTGACGACTTGGGGTCTCATCCGCTTATCCTCGGATTCTGCCCTCTCCTCGGCGTGGACCTTGGACTCGATGTGGAGTGGGCCGGAGTTGCTAAATATTTGAGACCCCACATAATTATATCACGATTTTAGGGTTTTTTATTTGTCCATAGACATGACAAGTGATTTTAAACATAGAAAATTCAAACATTAAGGGGTCATTTGGTAGGGTGATTTAAACAATATTTTTCAATTTTTAAATAACATTACACATATTTTCATATGTCCCAAGCAATATTACTAATCCAAATGCCTAACATTTTGTTTGGGCAAGTGTGTACAGTATAACATTAGCACACTCCAAAACCCTCAACCCAAAACCCTCACAAAAAAAAAAAAAAAAAACCCTCACAGCCTACACCGACCTCTCTGCTCTATCTTTTCTCTCTCTTTCTCTCTCTCTCTCCCACAGAAAGCCAAATATGTCGAGGAAATAAGACTCAATACTGGCGATGATTCAACTGCATAGGAGCTCGTTGTTGATGAACACTGTCACTGTCTCTTCCTCCATATTCTCTAAACCTTCAACGCCTTCATTTCTTCGCCTCAACTCATTCATGTCTAAGGTTACCCATTCTTCACCTCACTCCCTTTTCAATTACATTTCTCTTTGGTTACCCACAAACTGTAAATAAGAAAATTAGCAATATATATATATATGCTTATGTTGCTCTGTTTTTTTTTTTTTGGTTTAGTTGTTGAAAGATTTTAAGAAAGGAAAAGTAAGTAGAATTTAAATTCATTGCCCATTTTATAAAAATGGGTCCTTTTATTTCTGAGTGAAAAGAAGAAAATATAAAAAAAAAAAAGGGAAAAAAAAAACGTATATTATTGTTTTCAAATTTTAACCATTTTTGTCTAGTTCTGTTATTGTCTTTTGAAAAGTTTTAAAATATTCAGAAAGCCATTTACAGGTGCTATTGTTTTTGTTGTTTGAATCTTCATCCTCTAAGTTTTATTAAATGGCGTTTCTTTATTATTGTTATTCTTGTAGTCGATTGAATTGCGTACAAGCGCATTATGTAGGTTTTGTTTAGTTGATGAATAAAGTGTAGAAGATGTGTGATAAACGAAAGTACTGTTGAACTCACGGTATCAAATTTTTTTTTTTGTTGTTGTGAATTAAATTAGCAGAGTACGTTGGGTTGAGCTTATTTTTCTTGGAAATGAAAGGCTGCTATTGTTTCCATGCTTAAATTTATGTATAGGTTTTCAGTGATTTTTATGTATAAATGTTATGTTATTATGTCTATCTGTATTTGATGTGGCGAATATTAATATTAGTGCGTTGCATTGGTGCCACAGTTGCAGTATAGGGGACTTCAGCAGACCCCAAAAACTCATTTACCAAGTTCTTCATTTGGCATCAGTAATGGCAATGGATACAGAAAATGTTATCAACTTAAGTGTAGTAAAGTCAAGGTATCTTGCATGATCTCAACCAACCATGTAAAGGGCGGAAAGGATTCCCATATTTTCAGAAGCCATGTTGATTGTTCTCGGTTTGGTTTCACAGTTCCATCCCACTTAAGACTTGGGCTCCTTAATTTTATGGCACCTTTGGATACTTCAATTTATGGACCTCTAATCAGTGGTTTTAGGAGTTTTAATAATTGTGGAAGTTTTGCTCGGAGGTTTTCTTCTAAAGATGTGAGGGTAACAAATATACGTGAAAATACTGGTGTCACAGGAAAAAAGGGTGGTGGGAATACCTTCCAGACGTTCAGTCAGCATCAGAAGAGGGCAAATGCGTTGGCCGGTCACAGCAGAAAGACAACTGCAAATTCTAATATCTCAGCCTCTAAAGACATTGACACAGTGACTTCTACTGAATTGCTAGTTGGAGATGGGAAAGGGGATGTGGAACTGTCATCAAAGGTTTCAACTTCCCGTGTTAACAATGATAATCAAAACTCTGAAATTGACAGACAACGGAAGCAGCAGTCAAGAAACAAGAAAAACAAGGTACGGAAATCTGCTTCAAATGCTTCGGACGAAGCTGTTGTAGCAAAAGGACCTAAAGCAAAGAGTTCTGGTGTGAGCAAAAAAAGCCAGAATTCTACACAGGCTTTAGAGGTTAGCAATTAACTAATTTGTAGTAGCATCAAAATTAAGTCCCTTATTTCATTGCAATATTTTAACTAACACTTCAGTTCTTCAGAAGAATTCAGTTGGGAGCACAGCTGTGGAAGTGCTTGATAGTTCTACTTCAAGAGAACTCCAGACTAAGAAGAAAAATGGTAAATCTAGTAGAAGCGGGAAATCTGTCAAAGCAGCTGATGAGTCACCACAGAAACTGAATCCACAACAGATAGACAAAGTTAAGCATCTAGGACAAAGACCACTGAAACAGCTATATCCCCCGGATGGGAAATCTGTTGTGGTGGTGGAGTCTATTACAAAGGCTAAGGTTATTCAGGGCTACCTTGGTGATATGTATGAAGTCTTGCCTAGCTATGGTCATGTAAGAGACTTGGCTGCAAGATCAGGATCTGTGAGGCCTGATGATGACTTTAGTATGGTGTGGGAGGTTCCATCACCTGCCTGGACTCATTTGAAGAGCATCAAGGTTGCAGTAAGTGGGTATGGTTTCTTATCCCCTTCAATCATTTTAAACTAACCTAGAGCAAAACCATAAGACTATAAAAGTGCACTGGAATATTATCTTTTTGCATACCTATCAACTTAATAATCAATAATTTAATTCTGAGTTGAGAGGCGTTTTTGGTGGTCATTTTCATAATCATTACTGATGCTGATTTATTATGTTAATAATTGGAGCTTTGTTATTCAGTCGTTTTCATTATTAATTTTTTCCCTCAGTGTTGTTTTTCTGTTTCTAAATTTTCTTATTCTTGTTGCCTTGTTCCTCAGAGCTGAAAATCTTATCCTTGCATCAGATCCTGACCGAGAAGGAGAGGCTATTGCATGGCATATCATTGAGATGTTGCAGCAACAGGATGCTTTACGTGAAGATCTTAGCATAGCAAGGGTTGTCTTTCATGAAATAACTGAAACATCCATTAAAAGTGCTCTCCAAACTCCAAGAGAAATTGATGCAAACTTGGTTCATGCTTATCTTGCACGTCGTGCACTCGATTATTTGATTGGATTTAATATTTCGCCGTTATTATGGAGGAAACTACCCGGTTGCCAGTCAGCTGGGCGGGTTCAATCTGCTGCACTTTCTCTTATATGTGACAGGGAAATGGAAATTGATGAATTTAAACCTCAGGAGTATTGGAGTGTTGAGGTGAAGATGAACGTAAATAGACCGGGTTCTTCATTGAAAGAATGTTTTTTTCAAGCACAGTTGACCCATTATGATTCCCAAAAGTTAAATCAGTATTCAATCGGCTCTGATATGGAGGCAAAGAATATTGGACAGAAGATTAATTCAGAAAATTTTCAAGTGGTCAGCTCTAAAAAAAGCAAAATGCGGAAAAACCCTCCTACACCATATATAACATCAACACTTCAGCAGGATGCAGCAAACAAATTACATTTTTCTGCATATTATACAATGAAGGTTTGAAAGAATTCATTTCTTTGTCGCGTTTCCATATTTCATATTCATAACATTTATTCCTGTAAAACTTTTAATGTTATGTTTTTCAAATTCTAATAATTGAATTTATAATTATTTGCTTTATTTGTCACTTGTAACTTTATATTATGAATACAATCTAATTTCTTTATAAAAAAATCATAAAGAAAAATATATTAATAAAATATTGCATTCATATGTTGTAGATTGGGTTAAAGTGATCTAGCTGAGACTTATTCATTCATTGAAGTATACATTAATATGTAACAACTAAATTGATGGTTGATTCCTGATTTCATAATTGAATCTTACATGCTAGTTATAGCAACCCAGAAGAATGCTTTGATAAAGTTTCGTTTAAAATGCTGTCTCAAAAGCAATGTGCTAGTTGAAGAACAAGATCAGCAGTGGATTCTTACTTCCACCATTTTATATTACTTATGTAGGAATGAAGATGCTCTTGGCTCAAGGCTCGACATACTTTGTTCTATTCCACTAAAAAAACCTTATTTTAGGAGAAAGTATTGGCACAGTATTAGGTTTAGGGGAAAAATGGGGTAAAGTATTAGTAAAATTTAAACCCAATGGGGGTAAAGTATTAGGTTTAGTAAAATTTCTTCGTATGTTGGGAGCTAATACCCCTCCTCTGGATGTTGGAGATCGGATGAGATGGAAGTTGAAACCCAATGGGGAGTTTGACACCCGGTTATATTATAACAAACTGCGGGAGCCCCCTTCAATTGTCTTTCCTTGGAAAGGTATTTGGAGAGTAAAGGCTCCTAGACGGGTTTCTTTTTTTATCTGGTGTGTAGCTTGGAATAAGATCCTTACGGGTGATAACTTGAGATTGAGGAAATTGGTTCTTGTAGACTGGTGCATTATGTGCCGTCATTGTGGAGAGACGGTAGACCATTTACTTCTTCATTGTGAGATGGCTCATCGGTTGTGGTGCTTTGCCTTAAATTCCTTTGGTTTGTCTTGGGTTCTCCCTAGATCGATCCCAGATTTGCTTTTTGGTTGGTGGAATTGGTTGGGGAAGCATTCATCTCAGATTTGGAACTTAGTTCCATTGTGCATCCTATGGTGTATCTGGAAGGAACGGAATCAGCGGACTTTTGAGGATTTGGATAGTACCATTGATCAGATTCTTGCTTGTTTTAGTGGGACTCTTTTTGATTGGTCTCGGGCTTGGAGACTCACGACTAGTGACTCTCTCCCTTCTTTTCTTTGTTCTCTTTCTCTTTTGTAAATTTTTTTTTTTTGGTTGTCTGGTTCTTTCTTGTTTTCTCTCTGTTGTTTGCTTGTTTTCTCTGGGTTTGCTCTGTGTTTTTCTTGCATAGAGTAGCCGTTCGTATTTATAAAATTCTTACTTATAAAAAAAAAAAAAAAAATTTAAATCCCCCTCCCCAACTATTGAATTATCAAAAAAAAAAATAAAAAAATGAGGACAGTTTTGCTTGAGCATTGACATTTGCTGCTGACAAGTAACAGTATTTTATGAGAAAAAATATGTTCTTGGGCCTTTGACTTACATTATGTGTGGGAATGCAGGTTGCACAGAAACTTTATGAGGGGGTGCAATTATCTGATGGTAGGGCAGCTGGTCTGATAACATACATGAGAACAGATGGACTACATGTAGGTATCACGATGGCTGCATGAGTATTTTCAATGTAGCAACTTGTTGCATAATGTAGTGTTTTGTAATCTCCCAGTCCCAGTGCCTAATGGTGGCTGAATTCAGAATTCTTTATTAATTTTGAATTTCTTCTTTATTCAAAGTATCTGTAACTGCATTCCAATATCTTTTGTGATAGGTCATTTTTTCTTCTGTATATATATATTTTTAATTTATTAAATTATATATGCAAGTTAGCTTTTGGCCCTGTACCATGAGTCATAAGTAAGTTTTAATTTAGCTAGTATTGTTATAACCTCTTCGTAAGGACTTGTAGATTGTTACTTTGGTTTTGACTTATGGATTGTTGCTATTGAGGCAAATTTCCTGGCAAAATGCATCAAGGACAGGAAAATGTTTTAGAGGCCCTGTGTATGCATCTTGATTTGTTGTTGGATGGTGCTTGTGATGCATTTTCTTTTTCTTCAAATATCTGTTTGTTCTTTTTAAAGACTCTCTTTCTTTTAGTACCTTTTTTTTCATCTTTCCTTTCTATAATAGAAATAGTTTTGAAAATTGTAACTCTACTGATGGTAGTGTGTGGTTGTAAGTTTGGATATTCTAGGTGGGAGTCTACTTGAACCTACTTAAGAAAATGTATACAAAACAATTGAATTAAATTTAGTAGTGGCAATGTTCCTCAAAAAAAAAAAAAAAAAAAAAAAAATTTAGTAGTGGCAATAACTAATTGTTCTAAAATTAAATTGCAAAATCATATACTACTTACTGGCAGTAGAGAAAGTATTGCCACTGCAAGTAGTGATTTGGGTATGAAAATTGGTTAATGTATAGTTGTATACAAAACAATTGATTCAAAATTAAATTTGGCAGTGGCAATAACTAATTGTTCTAAAATTAAATTGCAAAATCATTTTCTTCTTACTGGTAATAGAGAAAGTATTGCCACTGCAAGTAGTGGTTAATGTATATTGCCTGCTTTACCTCATTGATTCTAAATGCTTTTAATAGTTTTATAGAATATTTTAATTGATGTCAATATCTTCATTATGCTTGTTGATGTGATATACTACACCATTTCTTCTGGACATGTCTGCATGTGCTCAGTAGAGTTCCATGTTGGCTAACATTATTAAACTCTGTTGTAAAGATGATCCTTTTGCAATGTATAGTGAAACACATTTCCTTTTCTATCTCAGATGTCTGATGAAGCTGTCCAAGAGATTCGCTCTATGGTCATTGAAAGGTGACATATATAGTTATCCACACTTGCATCTTTCTTTCTTTTCGTTTCTTTTCATTTTTTCTTTGTAGTTTATATATTCTGCATTTTCTTGTTGATGTATGTATTTGTACATGTATTCGTTAAATTATGGTTATTGTCTTGTTTTGGAATTTTGTATTGTGTACAACATATGTTTTCCACGGTCTGGAACTGGTGGCGGATGCTTGCTATTATTGGAAGGGCTTGCTTGTTTATGATAATTGAAAGGACATGCTTGTTGATTATCATACATGATCTGATGATGGCGTTGTGGTTAAATGTTGCTTTTTTGTTGAGGAAAAATAAATTGTTACCTATCCAAAAAAAAAAAAAAAAAAAAAATTGTTACAAAAAGAATTATAATTTCAGTTTTATCAAGATGCAAAGATGTCATTACCTTAATATTTACTTGAATTGCTCCCCACCCTTTTCCTCTTATACTGCTATTTGTGCTAAAATTGCATTTCCTTATGCAATGATATCTCTTGTGTTTCCTTGTCATTTAACATAAAAAACATACTTTGTGCAGGTATGGACAAGGGTTTGCATCAGGGAATTCACGCAAATATTTTAAGAAGGTGAAGAATGCTCAAGAGGCCCATGAAGCAATTAGACCCACTGATATTCGGAGGTTACCATGTAAATAAATATATTTTCAGGCTTTATGGAATTTTATCTGGTTGGTTTTTAATTTGAGTTTGTAGTGCAAAGTCAGTGTCTTTCATATTTCCTTCTGATGGACTATTACAACCTATTAACTAGAGAAATTGCTCTCTTTGGCTTTCAGCAACGCTCATTGGAGTGCTTGATGAAGATTCCATGAAGCTGTACGCTCTTATTTGGTCTCGGACAGTGGCATGCCAAATGGAACCTGCTATCATAGAGCAGGTGAGAATGTAAATTTTTTCTCTCATTCAAAGTGAGTTAAGCCATATTTTCTTTGACAAATCACTAAAGAAATTGCGTTACGTCCTACTGGACTTATTTGTTCTCAATTAAGGGCTGTTTCTCCTTGGTATTTGTTATGCAATTACAATCATCTGTTTCCTAACTTTTTTTTTTAATCAAACAGATACAACTTGATGTTGGAAATGCTGACAAGTCCCTTGTTTTCCGATCTGCATGCTCAAGAGTTAATTTTCTTGGATATCAGTCAGTTTTTAAGGTTCACTCATTACTCCCATCTTGCAATGGCAATATTCCTGCAAAGCTGTAAATGTGTCTTTAGTAGAACTGTATGTGTGGCAGTTGCCCATTAGCGGGTCATAATTCATCTACTTGCCAGTCTTGTATTGCTCTGTGTGTGTGCGTGTGCATATTCATTGTTAAGTTATGCATGCACCCAGTGGGTATTGAAGCAAGGACCTTGCTCTCCACCCCATTCTTTATGGAGGGAGGAATTTCCATTTGAACTAGGGCTCTTTGGCATGTATATTCTGAAATTAATATTGTTTTAGTTATGATAAAGTGATGAATAACTTCAAGAAGAAG
The DNA here is from genome assembly GCA_023621385.1 of Quercus gilva. Lineage (NCBI taxonomy): Eukaryota > Viridiplantae > Streptophyta > Magnoliopsida > Fagales > Fagaceae > Quercus > Quercus gilva. Next base: position 16,524,130 of record CM042484.1, on the reverse strand, counting down.
AAGAGACAGAAGGACGGAATGAGGAATCCTTCAAAATGAACAGAAATAGTTATTAAGTTTGCAGTTCTTGTTTATGCAGCTGTTCTTATGATGCACTATTGAATGTTGCATTAATTGTTTGAAGTAATATCCTTTTACAATTTCATGTTTCCTAGTAGGTCAACTCAAGATGAATTATATTTTAGAATTGATATTTATTTCTGCATAATTTGGGCTACTGGAAGCAAATGAATACTATGTATATACATGTGTGCACAAGGATCTGCAAATGCTTGTAGACATGGTATTTCATATAACTGTGTAATTCATATGATTGGAAATGCTTGACTAATTCAAAATGATAGTGCTCATCATTCTTCAGTTGTAATTTTAAATTTTGGCTATTGTGCCGATGGTTTCTTTTCCACTAGTGTTTTTGACATCCACTATTCCACTTCAATCCCTACTTTCACATGTTGGAGAGGATAAACATTTCATGAGTTTTCAGTAGTTAATTCTGATTAGAAATTATAGTTGAAGTTGTTTAAGAAGAAGTTGATAGTAACTTTATATTGTCATTATTTCTATCTTTTAGCTTGCATTTCTTCTTATTATTATATTTTCTTTACTTTTTTTTTCTTTGCTATGGAAGTTCAATCACCTTATCTGTCTTTTTTCAGTTGACTTGCATGTGATTTATATGATGCTTTATTGTACCTTGTCAAATGTTTATTTGTGAGATTTTCCTTTTTGTCTGCTCTTTAATTTCTAGGACGTGGAAGCTGCAGCAGTCCGAAGTAAAGAAAATGTTGAGAATGATCAAGATGAGGCGTTTGGTATTCTTAATTCATTGAAGGTAGTGGATCTCATATATATATTGTTGGGCCACGAGGCACGAGGGCAATATTACTTGACTATGTTTTTGTATCAAAATCTCTCTTGAATTTATACTGATGATGGTAATTTTTTTATGCCTGTTCCCTGAATTGTGCCTTTATTAACTTAGTGCATTTTGTAGCTAGAAGATCGATTATATCTTGATGAAGTGGAACTCGAGCAGCACTATACCAAGCCTCCACCACGCTACTCTGAGGGATTCTTGGTACATTATCATCACCGTTCTTTATATTAGTAGTATTTTAGAACAATCTCTCTCTCTCTCTCTCTATACATATGTGTATGTGTGTGTGTATATGTGATCCTATTTCTGTACAAATGTAACATTCCATCTTGTCATGCACAAAACGAAATTTCACAAAATTGTAATTCCCATAAAAAGGTGTTTGTATCTGAAGGTTGAATATTAATAATTTCTTTATGTAATAAGTATTTAATAACAACCATTGAAATTGCTTATGTTTTGGTATGTATGCAGGGCAATATCAATATATTATGCACTGAAAGTAAGTTTTAAAAAATTTGGCTAGAATACAAATTACACCTTTAAGTTTACCGAATTATCTTTTTTGTCAATTTAGCCTTCCATCCAAAAACTTGGTTAACTATTAAAAAATATTTTTGATCAAGTTTTTCATTTTATTTTTGGTAAAAATAAAGTTTACACCTTTTAAGTAGGGAGATTAGTCATTACTTTTTTTTTTTAATGCTAACATGTAATTTTATTACTTTTTTACCAGTAAAAAATATTTTTAAATAGTTAATGGAGTTTATGGACGGAAGGACTAATGTTGGCAACAAACATAAACTTCAAGGACTAAAATGTAACTTGGTGGACAAAAATGAAAATTCAGCAAGCTCAATAGGTGTAGTTTGTGTTTTAGCGAAAAAAATTACCATGTGTTAGATATTGGTATTGATATATCATACTATTGTTTTCCATGTATGCACTTTTTCTTGGAATGCTAAAAGTTCTTTTTTCCTTTATTTGATCTATCTACCCATAGTCCTCTAAATATAGTTTTATGGGTTTCTCTTTCTATTTTATTGCGTTCTGATCCTGTTCCACTTCCACTTTATCTGAGCTGCTTGTAAAATGTCATGTAATTTCTTTCATGTTTTTAATTCCAATCTCTGGTTGCTTCAGACTGGGGCTCCTTGAAACTTGTTTATAACTTTAATGAGTGTCGTTTGAGCACAACTTTAGAGCCCTCTTCCTTTATGAGCAGAGTGTGAGCACTATTAGATCAGCTTGAAAAGATCTACTTCCAATTATTTTTGATGATTTGACTCGTTTGTGTATTCAGAAAGAACATGGTAAAATATTGAGGAAACCAATTTTACTAACCTGCATTATTTGTAACCTCTTTTCTACACAATGATGCCAATTCACTATCTTTTGCATCAGCCTTTCTATACTTGTTAAATTGATTATTATTATTTTTTATAACTTGAAAACCAATTTCATGAGTGTTCGACAACAAGACTGGTGTATTTGGCAAACACATGGGATCATCTGAGCCTTAATGGCTTGTATGACAGTGGAGCTGAGTTTGAATTGAAGCTGGATGGCTTATCTCAGTTCAAACCAGGCTTGAATAAAGTTACCTTCCAGCTAATCCAATCTCAAACAACCTAGTGCCTGCCTTGGTTTGGGTCATATTTGTAGCCTTTATGCAAACTCAACTTTGGAAACAGTGACAGTCTTGCCTATGTAATCAGTCTATTTGTATGTATTTTGAAATATTTGAAAGACATTTAATTAATTATTAACTTTTGTGATAAACCTATTATTGGTCCTGCTGATTTTCTCTCCTAAAGGGTGTAGTTGTTACCAAATGTGATGATTTAGTTGCTTCAGTGGCCCTCACGTATACACAATTGTTTATGTGTTTCCAAGTGCCAAGGTTGGAGGGAGGGAGGCAGACTTGAAATTGCTTTTGAACTTCTGTTATTTGTTGGCTTTCTCTTTTGCTCTCTAACCTTTGAAATCTTAAAATTTATAGGTTAAGAAGTTAGAGGAGCTTGGGATTGGAAGACCTTCCACATATGCAAGCACACTGAAAGTTTTACAGGTATAAGAGTCAAATTGGATAGCATTTGTATATATTCTTGGGATTGATGTAGAACGTACCTTTGTTGTAATTGTTTATTTGGGTTTTAGTGGGTGGCGCTCCTTTTGGAGGGCCTCTTGCTTTTGTATTTTCTTCTTTTCCATTTATTATTATAATTAATGAATAATAAATGTTAAATTACCAATTCTCCCAAAAGTTTAATCTATTGAGATATGGTAAATTTAATCATTTAACCACATACTTCTAACACTCCCCCTTACATGTAAGCTCAAACTTCTTAATAAGCGAGGCCCAACACGTGGGATTTTAAATGGACGGTAGAGTGGAGGAGATAGGGATTGAACTTATGATCTTCTACTCTGATATCATGTTAAAATTTTGGGAGAATTGGTAATTTAACAATAAAAATTATATTAAAAGAGAAGGAACCCTTAGCCTACAAGAAATATACTAAGAGAGCAATAAATCAAGAGAAAGAACAACTATCAATAAAAGCTAACAAGGAAGAAGATGCCTCGATGGGTGGGTAACATAGCCATCCACTCATGTAAAACCCGGAGAATGAACAACTTCAACTCCCACAATGACCTCTCTAAATTTTCAAATGCTCTTTAGTTGGGTTCCTTCCAAACCATCCACATAAGACACAAAGGGACTGCACACCAAACATCTCCAATACCTTGTCTTGTGAATCACCCTTTCCAGCAAGCCAACACATAAATGAATCTTTTCTTTTCCATTCTTCGCTAAATTATCTATTCTAATAAATTTATAATTTTAGAAGCAAATCATTGAGTTTATTGGATGACACAATATGCCAATGTATATATGATTACTTGGAGGCTTTCTTAGATTTTTTCCTATAAAAAAAATATTACTTGGAGCTTATTTTAAATAAGTAAAAATAATTTTGTTCGCACAAGGAGATGGTTCAAATACACATGATGTGTATGAGGTCACTCTTGAAGATGTACAATCTCAAATTCAAAAATTAAAAAAAGTCTAAAAAGGATGATGAGGGGATATTACCCTAGGCAATTAACCAGTCGTGTAAGGATCTTAAAAAGGACTGTTTGATAACATGATTAGGACATTCAGAACCATCAAAGTTTCTTCAGGTATTTTCTCGCTAAATTATCCGCAATACACACAAAGGAACAATCTTCCTGATTTGTTAACTCCTTTGGCGATGAAAGCTTCCTGTATAACAATCCAACATAAATCATGGTCTTTTGCATAACCCAGGATACCCCAAATAAAGCAAACAGAAATGACCAAAATATCTCTTGCCACTGAGATATTTAATGATTTTTCACCTATCAAAAAAAAGATATTTAATGATTTTAATATCCAAGTCAGGGAACCTTTATTTGCTTCACTTTTCCCTTCCTCACCAATTTGTGAGTGAAAGGATCATCTGCAATTATAACATTAGTAGTTCTTGCAAAATGTAGGTTGGAGTCATCACATCATGCAATAAATAATTTCAAATATTTATTGTGCTTTGCTTTAACTAGTGATTTTTTGTAAGATTGTGCAAATCGACTCATTATTTAATTCAAAACAAAAAAGGATTAATTTACATATCATCCATTAGACATGCTTTGTTGACATTGAGTCATAATCTTTGATAAATATGCATCTGTTGTCTGCAATTTTCTGGAAAAATTAACTAAATTTATTAGTAATTTTCCCCCCTTTCTTTTTGGGATGTTGAGTTGTGATCTTATTTCTGATTCATCTGTGGTATCAGGATAGAAACTATGTGACAACAAAAAGCCGTGTCTTGTATCCGGAATTTCGTGGCCGCATGGTATGTTCTGGCCTTGTCACTGAAGACTTTCCAATTGTCTATTTTCTGATTCTCTTGACCACCTTTTCTATTATCCAATTTTGTTTGATTACATCTAATCTAGGTGTCAGCATTTCTTTGTCACCATTTTTCTGAGGTCACAGACTACAGTTTCACAGCTGATATGGAGACTGAGGTAATTTTTTTCATTGTTTTGTTACATATTCTGTTTTTCATTACCTTTTGTAATTTGATTGTTTGGATGATGTTGCCACGTGAATTTTTAAACACACTAGCCTCCTTTATGAAGTGATGTTATGTTCATGTGATCGTTAATTATTTGATATACTTGTCTTATCCTGCGTCATGTAGATTGATTCAAGATTGGATACTTGTCAGCTGTGATGCAATTTTTTTCTAAAATTGATTTCTTCACTTTTGCTTTAGCTTGATAATGTATCTGCTGGATTGACTGAATGGAAAGGCCTTCTTAAAGATTATTGGACACGATTCAGCTCATATTGTGACCGTGCTAATAGTGTCCATATTCATCAGGTATGGTTGCTTTCTTTGGAGTAAGGCTCTGATTGTGCTGTTCAGAGATGATAGCATAAGTTTGCATAATGTTCAGGAATTTTCAACTACTATAGTTGTATAATATTTGCAGGTGGAGAAAATGTTGGAGAAAAAATTTGGGGATTTCTTGTTCGATTCTCTCGCTGATAAAAGTAGGACCTGTCCCAGGTATGTATATGCTTCTGTTTCTACTCTGGAAATGCAAATTGAAATGTGCAGTAATTAAATGGTGAAGTGATCTGAACTGGGTAATATTATATTGCTGTTGTTTTAGGTAATACAACTCACACACTAATACAGTATTGAAATTGTGACCTCGCACTCCACCCTTTGTTTATGGGGGAGGAGATGTCATTTGGTCTAGAGACTATTTGGTTTATTGATATTAACGTTTCCTTTAAGGAATATTTGTATAGGACTTTGATGCTTAATTTTAAAGGAAAATGATATTTTTCTTTCTCATTTTCCCTTTTATCGGATTATACAATCCATTTGCTTTGATTTTTTCCTCACATTTCAGTGTCAAACCTTGACAATGTATTTCTAATTTATTGAGCTTAATGTCAAAATTTTGTACATTCCAATTTTCTCTTAAGAGAGTTGTGATAATAGTTGATATTTCTAGATATGCACACACACAAAGTTTTAAACTTCCTATTTTATCCCTGAAGAAGTTTTTGGTACCTTTAGATTAAAATGTTCTCATTCTACACCTGGGAAGCAAAATATCTTGGTTAACTGGATGTTCATATCTATCTGATCCATAAAGTTACATGTGTTGAATTTGAATTTAAGCACTCAATCTATAGCCAAATTGATACTTGGTGAACATAACAAGCATGTAGCAGATATAAAAACAAGTGACGAGCTTGGCAAATTTTGCGTCCCCCAAATTCTAAATGATTTAGTGCCCATTTGTTTCAGTGTTTTGGGGCTGAAACGTGCGTTTGTTTAAAAGCTGGACAGAAATTACCGTTTGGTTAAGCAAAAATGCAACTTTTGGGTAAAAGTTGTGTTTTGGGCCAAGGCATAAACGTGCAAATATATTATGGAGCTCTGGAGGTCCATAAACAAAAAGGGAATGCGCGTTCTGTGAAGCTATCCATTGGCTCTTCAAAAATTACCAAATTACCCTTGATAAAAAGTCCTCAGTTCTCACGCCTGAAGCTCACTCTCACGCCTCTCATCTCATCTCTCTGCTCTGCCCTTTGCCCTGAAGCTCACTCATGCAATAAAATTAATCAAACCACAACAATAAAAGCAAAAAAATTCTTGCTCTCATAAAACTGATATAATTTAAATAACAAATCTAAAATCAAAACAACAACAGCAGATCAAGAACAGGAAAAAAAATTAGAGCAACAATAATAAATGATCAAGAAAAAAAAATAGAAGCCGATCTGACAAATCTAAAATCAGAAACAACAACTAATCAAGAACAAGGAAAAAAAATAGAAGCCGATATGACCCCTGGTAGAAGCTGATAGAATAAAAGAGAGTTGGAGAAAGAAAGAGTGAAAAAAAATAGAAAGAGTGAGGAGCTTTTGGAAAAAAAAAAAAAAAATAGAAGCCGATAGAAGAAAAAAAAAAAAAGAGTGAGGAGCCGATAGAAAAAAAATAGAAGCCAATAGAAGAAAAAAAAAAGAGAGTAGAAAGACCTCAGAGAGCTGGAGAAAGAAAGAGTGAGGAGCTTCTGGAATCAAGTGGAAGTAAAGAAAAAAAAAAAGTAGAGGATGTACTAATATGGGTATACGTGTGTGGTTGACAAAATGCAAGAGAAAAAAAAAAAAGAAAAAAAAAAGGAAACGTGTGGATGAAAGAAAAGGCAAAGAATAAGAAATCACAATTTAAAAATAATACCACAATACTTTCACAATATTTTCACATTAAATTTGAAGTAATTAGCTAATATTGGTGAGTAAAAATATAATTTCAGTAATGAGTTCAAATTAGAACTAGAAACAACTTTCCATATAAGATTTTGTTATGATTCTTGTGAAAGTATTGCAAAAAATATTGTGGATGTAACATTTTTTGTTGAAAAATATAATTGTTAAGAATGAATAGAAAAAGAAAAAATAAAGATTAAAAAAGAATAAATTTAATTAAAAAATAAAGATTAAAAAAGTGGGTAGGCAAAAGGTAAATGTCACTGTTGATTGTTCAAACAGTACAAAAATTTGCCTAACCTGCTAGAGATGCTCTTATATATACATTGTCCTTTTGGATAATTTACAACTCAAAACGCTACTTTTATAAGTTCTAGCCAAACACTCAGCTTTTTCAAAAAACACTTTTTAACAGCTTTTACCAAAAACTCAGCTTTTTGAAAATACACTTTTTCATTATGTACTTTTACAAAAAGCCGAACCAAACTCACCCTTAGCACTAGCACGTTTTGCCACAATGTAACACTTGGAAAATGTTTCCATGTTGATGTTATAATTCATAAAATATGATTTCATAATTTCTTGTTCTCTTGGATAGTTTTGGTTATTCTGGTCTTTAACATGATGCTGTAATAGTTATTTAATGATCTACTTAGAGATATGTATTATTTGATATCTTTACCAATTATAACCTTAATGTAATCTTTGTTTTGATTTGTTTCAGTTGTATGGAAGGAAATTTGATTTTCAAAGTAAGTAGGTTTGGTGCTGGCTATTTTATAGGTTGTGATCAACACCCAAGATGCAAGTAAGTCCATAACAGCATGATAATAGCTTCATTTCATTGCGTGTTATATGCATAGAATAGAGGTGCTGCTTGATATATGTTCTCAACTGAAATCCATACTCTTCAGCCAGGGAAAAAAAAAACTGAAATCGATACTGGTCATAGTGTTTTGTAGCGACTGCAAAAAGGTCCTTATTATCATGCATTTGGTTACTGTGAATAGGTATATTGCCAAGACGTTATATGGTGATGATGATGAAGAGGTTCCTCCTCAAAACAATAATGTCGAGGAGCCAAAACTGTTGGGTATTAACCCAGTTTCCAGCGAAAAGGTTTGCATTAAATTTTGGTCTTAATATTTTTTTTTGTTTTTTTTCCAAATGTGATCACTGGATCTTTCATATTGTTTTGCTTCATTGTTGTATTACTTGTATAAATTGACAATTAATTGTTCTCTTTTATCAGATTCTTTTGAAGAGTGGTCCTTATGGATTTTATGTTCAGCATGGTGAAGACAGGAAGGGATTCGTACCTAAAAGAGCCTCTGTTTCGCATGTATGTAAATTCTTCTTTTGTTGACATTTTGGAACCAAAAATCCTGGGTTTTTGCAAATATTTGTTGTTGTGGATCCTAAAGATGTTATCTTTGTCTTTCATGTTTCAAGCAAACATCATCATTCCTTTTGGTTCTATCAATAGGCACGCACCATGCTTGTTTTTCTGTCTTTGCCTTATCTTGTCATCTAGATTCTCTTATATGCATACATTGTTCAGCACCAACTTAATTAAATGGTCTTCTTATAAAAAAGTTATTATATGGTCTCAGATATGGTACTTGAATATTCATGTTCCTTTAGAAATAGCTGTGTCTATATATATAGTATGTATGTTTGTGTGTGTGTAATATGTGTATGTATGTAGCTCCAACATGCACTTCACTTGCTGTCTTTGCCCAATTTTGTCACTAGATTCTCTTATATGGATATTATTAGCATCCAACTTTAATTAATTAGTCTTATATCAAATATAAAATAAAAATTATATGGTCTCAGATATGGAAAAACTGAATATTCATGGTCCTTTTGAAATAGTTGTGTGTGGGGGGGTGTGTGCACGTGTATACTTCTTTCTCCAGCATCCGCTTCAGTGACCTTGCTGTCTTGCTGGTTTTGTCATTAGATTCTCTTATATAGATGTATTGTTCAGCACCCAACTTTAATTAATTAAATGGTCTTCTTATAAATAAAAAAAATTAAATGGTCTCAGATATGGCAGAACTGAATCTTCATGGTCCTTTTTGCAATAGCTATTTTTGGTATGTATGTTTGTATATCACTGCACTGATCTAACCAATACCAATTCGTTTGTCCCTTTTCTTTCCCTAGTTTTTGCTGTGTCAATGCACTTAATGACATACTTTTAACTGGATCTTATAAACTATCATACTAAAACAGGCTAAATTTGTTCTTTTCAGATAAAGAATGTGGACTCTATTACCCTTGAAGATGCTCTTGAGTTGCTGCGCTACCCTATCACATTGGTATGCATGTCATTTTCTGAAATGAGTTTTGTTTCATTTATATATTTTTACTTATTACTGAACTCATTCATTTTAACTTCTTAGGGAAACCATCCAAAGGATGGCCAACCGGTGATCTTAAAGCTTACAAAACCTGGATTGAAAATTAGACATCGACGCACAAATGCTCCAGTCCCCAAGGTACACGACTATTTGTTGAGCATTGTGCTGTTAAATGACAGTCATTCAGAATTATCCAAAAAAAAAAAAAAAACTTAGTAGCTCCTTGGCAATTTCTGTCTCTATGTAGTTCGAAGCATTGTTGCTGGTTCATGTTGTAGTTATTGGTGACAACATAGGACGTATGAGCACCAAATTTGTATATGGAAAAGTGAAAGTGGGATTTAGCATGCAAAAGATAATACCCTACCTAAGAATATGTCAAGGCATGCAGCAAACGTGGTTAAGATGACAAAAAACGTTTACATATTGGATCTGGAGAATTTATATATCAGATGGTTAAGAGCTTGACAAATTTAGCAAAATTTTGGTTTCTTAATTTACAATTGGCCATTATGTTGTTCTTTTGTTTCCTGATTTGTGCCCCCATAGTACATCCCCAATGTACTCGGTTTGGCAATCTTATTATTATTAATAATATTCTCACGTTATTTATCCAAAAAAAAAAAAAAGTTGGCCATTATGTTGTGAATTGGGATAAATTGCTGAATATAAAAGATAGTTAGTCAATTCGAGATAGCTAATCTCTTAGATTCTTGTAATTTTTGTTCTTGATTGTTTCAACCCTTGTACACTTCCTGTGTACTAGGGTGTTCCTCCTTTTTTGAAATCAATAAACTTATTACTTATCAAAAATCTCTTGAACTTGAGAGAGGAAATAGACATTTTTGGTTAATTTTATGCTTAATTCTTATTAATCCATTCACGTACATAAATAGCCAAGGATGAGATTACCTCATCAACAAATCCTAAAACACAGTAACTAATCCTATCCTAAAACATAGGGATCAATTTGAATACAAGCAAATAATAATACTAATCTACTACTACCTTATTCAGATAAAGATCTATCACTAAGCCTAAATTTAAATATTTCTAATTCAAATAACAATTTATCCAGCACATTATCTTGGTTCATAACACATTATATATAGAATCTATTTTCATTTTGCTTACAATTACATCACTTTATCTGGCTGTCTACACGCCCTTGAAACCAGTCAGATGAGTACAAAACAATAGGGGCACCCCCCATTCCCCTTTTCTCCTCCCCCTATGCCCCCACTGCTTGGTTGGGAACATAGATCCTTTTAATGTAGGGCAAAGTTATGTAGATGGAAAAAGCAGAAGCACCATATAGACAAACTGGATAGATAGATAGTGGGATCTAGCTAGAAAGCCTTTTGTTGTAGTGGATAATACATGCATAACATACATAGATGAAATTAATATTGAGATGGACTTGTTGGTGCATGATGATTTGAGGGATTAAATTTAAAAGTTGACAGAGGTTGTAGCATAGAAACCCCTTTTTTTGTGCTACAAAGTATGAAGTATGAACTAAATGATATATTGGGCATATTGTGCTGCGGAATAATACGTGGACTGGGAGTTTGGAAGGCAATCAGAGTAAGGTGGGAACATTTTCTAGATTTTGTTGGATGGATTGGGATGACACTACAGTTAGATTTTGGCATAATATGTGGTGTGCCCAAAGTAATCTATCATCTTTATTTCTTGAGACATTCCAGCTAGCTGCAGTGCAAATAAAGATGCCATGGTGTTTTAATTACATGGAAGTTATCGGTAGGGTGCAGTAAGATTGGAGTTGGAGGATTTTTATTGTGAGTTGGTGTTGTATGTACAAACAAATATGCATGTTGATCGTTTGCTACTGCATTGTCCAATTGCCATGGAGCTAACGGGATATTGTATTTGTAGTATTTGGAGTTAGATGGTTTATGTTCAATATTGGCAATGAAGACGCAACTCTTTCAGAAATAGAGTATGGAATATAGTTACATATTATTTGATGGGGCAAAATGTGGAGAGGAATAGGAGGAGCAAGAGCTATCTATCAAGAACATTAAATCCTAATTTGTTGGGTCTGTCTTCTATTGGATGGGAGTAGACCTTCAAATTTGTACAATTACATAGATTGGTTGTACTCTTGATAAGGGAACTTTTGGGTATATAGCCAGTATACTCTGTTCTCTATGTATCTTTGTACATTATGTTATTAATATAATTGCCTTAAAATAGGAAAAAAAGGTATCCGAACAATATATATGCAAAATTTACAATGTCAGCATAATGTTGTGGTGGTGTTACAAACATAGTCAAATTGCAAACAATCTTTAATAGCGAAGTGAAGTTTTCATGGCAATCTAGTTTTGTCAATTCCACTTAATGTTTCGTTGATATAGCAAATCTAGATTGTTAAAAGGGTTGTTGCATTTATCAGCTCAATTTATCTTTGGTTATCCTCCCCTCTCCCCCCCCCCCCCCCCCCCCTTTCTCACTGATTGCACCAACTCTGAGTAACCTGAGACAGGATCATAACGTATTTAACTTGCCTGATCAAAAAGGTAAAAGTGTACTGTGTCTTTTGTTTATTTATTTGCTTGCTTATGATGAGTTGAAAACTGAAAAACTTTAGGACAATGCTTCTAAAGTATGTGTGAGCTTGCTATAGTTCCTTTTTCCTCATGTTCTCCATTAATGTAATTTTTGCAACCCCTTGACTCTATTAACTTCAATTGATGATCCATGTAAGGCTTACAGTATTTAATATAAAGGACTGTGTTCTGAAATATGTGCAGAATCTGAAGCCAGAAGACATTACCATTGAGAAAGCATTGGAGCTCTTGTCAAGTGACAATGTAAGCCGAAGTGGCCGACCTAAGAACAAACCAAAGCTTGAAGAAGCTTTTTAGGCCATGTCGCCTTGGTAAATAGAAGAAATGTGCAAGTTCTTGGATGACTCAGAGTACTTTTAATGAATACTTTAGGTTGGCAACTGGTAACTTACCCCATCACAACAAGAAATTTTTTTCTTTTATGGTAAGTTACACTTGCATTTGGTGAATTTTATACCTACAACCTCATTTTCTACCTATTTTTATGGGAGAAACTGTCATTTGAGCTAAAGCTCATTGGCCAAAACAAGAACTGACCAAAGAAGTGCATAAACTTCCGGCATATGGAGATTCTTTCGCACTGCAAGAAGAGAGAGTGTATCAGAGTTGTGACAGTAGTCAATTTTATTGTAAGATTATGCCATTTATTGTAGATTCGTTCGGGTGCCATTTCTCAGTAATGTAAGGCCAATAGAATTTTTGCATCTATTAAAAATGTAATTGTACAAGTTTACTTTTATAATTATAAAAATCATAAGCCCCCACTTGATGTTCCTTTTTATGGACACTGAACTTGAACAAAAATTCTTATGATTTATCATAATTAGTCGGAATTGCAGGGTTTTATTTTTATTTTTAATAGTACATTGAAGTACTTATCAAAGGGGATTAAAAAAAAGTGTATATATTCAATTTTATTATTATATGTCAATTTATAGAGATGATCGAGAATATAGATAGCATTTATTTAGAATTGTTTCGAGTATGTATCATTGCTGGATGGCAAAATATTAGTATGATTGTAATCACCTACATATAAATAATATCAACTAAAACTTAGATTTACACTTTTCAAGTTTGAATTAATTGTCATTTTCATTTCTAAAGTTTAATTATTGTCAAAATTTTGCATTTGTTGTCAAGGTAATCATTCCATCCATTTTTTATTTTAAAAACGGTTGATTAACCAATGAAAACGTATTAGTTTTTACTAAAAATATTAAAATTTCTTTTTTATAAATAAAAAAAAGGGTAAACAACATATTTGGTTCTTATACTTTACACTATATTTTAATTTGGTTTTAAACCTTTTAATTTAATTTGGTCCCTAATTTTCTATGTCATGTCAATTTGGTCTTTATATTTTAGATGAAAATTGCTAATATTATTAACAGCCAAAATAAAAGATTAGTTTATTACCAAATTAATGGAAACTAATTATTTTATTTTGGTTATTAGGCATGCTAGTAATTTCCATCCAAGAGATAATGGTAAGGATAGTTGACACGATACTGAAAGGTTAGGGATAAAATTGACACAATTGAAAGGTTAAGGACAAAATTGAAATATGGTATAAAAGATATGGATCAAATACATAATTTATTGTAAAAAAAAATCTAATTTAAAAACAAATAGAGTAAAAAAGAAAAAAAAAAAATTAACAAGTATCATAGCCAAGAGTATTGTGACTTGTGAGAGTAGCTTTTGCGTATAGTAAATAAATTGATGGTCTATAAAATTGAGAAGAGCTTATGTCTAGTGCATCAATTGCATTGGATACGTTACGATGTAGACACGTGCATGTGGCCTATAAAATTTCGAACAATTTCTTTAAAATTTTTTTAAAAAAATTAAAGCCCAACAAATTCATCTGGTTAAGTGGATCCAAACCCGAACCCATATGCACACCTTCAAAACTACCCGAACCGAGAGGTGTCTCACTGAACCTTGAAACAAACAAACCCGCACGTTAAATTAAAGAGAAATCCAAATTCTGATTCCAGGTTGTCTTAATTTCATTTATTTTGTCCAATCGTTCTCAATTTCAGACATTTATTTAAAATCTTTTTCCAACGAATCCTAAATTTTTCCATCCAATACTTTCCTGCGTTTTCTTAGGAACCGAACAGATTTTTATCAACTACCACCACCTTTTGCCAAATCGTGATCTATCTATAAACCATTTCTTTCCCCAAAATACACAGGAAAAAAATCAGAGAGAGAGAGAGAGAGAGAGTATAGAATAGAATATGCAACAAAGGCTGAAACTTCAGCAACAACAACAAGAAGCCCTAATGCAACAAGCCCTTCTTCAACAGCCTCACATGTACCACCCTGGTGTCCTCGCTGCTGCCATGTCTCAGGTATATTTTATATATATATATATATTTATATATTATTTTAATTTCCAAATTCAATTCAATGTTTTGTGTACTGGGTACGACCTTAAATTTCGCGCGTAATTAATGAGCCATTTCTTATGGGTAAACAATTGTGCTTTTTTTTTTTTTTTTTTTTTTTTTTTTTTTTTTAAGAATGGAAAAAAAATCAATTTATTGTACTTTAATTTATAATGACTTGGAATGGTGGGGTTGCCCCATGTTCTGTCTAAAAGGTTGTTTGTACCATATGTAGTTGTAGAGACCTATGGATTTTGTTTGATTTTGCAATATTTTGTTGTCGCAACACTTTACATGTAAATACGTAGTGTGAATTCATATTTTTATTTTGCATATTCATCAGATTTCAACTATTTGAATGAGGATGTGATTTTTGCTACTTGAAACTAATGTGATGTCTAATCTTCTTTGTGTCTTTTTATTTTTTCCCCTTATGCTTAATTGGAAGAATTATAGCCCTTGATTATTCTCCCTTTTGCCTTCTCAAGCAATTTCCCAATAGTTGGATATGTGTCACACTTTGCTTCTATATGTATTTTGTGTTTTTTTTTTTAGTTTGTATTAATGAAAATAGCAATTATTAGTGTGTGTATAGTTAGGTTTTTTGTTTTATTTTCTTGGGTTTCTTCGTTTGATTTTATCTAGGATGTTAGCTTGTAGTTGCTAGGATCTTTTTTTTTTTTTTTTTTTTTTCAATTTTCCTTCTTTTATTTTTATATTTTGCAGATGGAGCCTATCCCAAGTGGGAATCTGCCTCCTGGCTTTGACTCGACTACATGCCGCAGTGTGTGAGTGCTATGTAACCGTTCTTTTTCTTTTCTTTTCTTTTTAAAATTTTCTCCTCTCTTTGCCAATGATCTTTGGCTCAATTGGCACCTGAGGCCCTTGCAAGCGCTTGGAGGGTGAGGTCGTGGTTTCAAGATCCACTTGGTGTATGTGTAAATTACCAATAATTAATAAAAATTGCTTATGTATCTTTTAGCTTGAGGACATCTTGTGTTTCATGGTCTGTTTAGGTTCTGTAAGCACTTTCCACCTAATGGGACTTCTATAACATCAAATTAATGAGAAATTGTAAATGTAGAAGGAAGGATTTGTTTGTTAGCTGGTATTCCTTTTTAAGAAATCAAAAGTTTTATAGCATAAGCGTCACGTGTACTAGTTTACTTAAGATGTTGTATTGCTGTATTTATTTTACTTGATTGCCAATCTAATTAGCTTGATGATGTCAGCTATGTAGGAAATATTCATGTAAATGTAACCGAGAAGCTTCTTGGTGAAGTTTTCCAGACTGCTGGGCCTCTTGCTGGATGCAAGCTCATCAGAAAAGATAAGGTTTGATTTAGTACTCATGTATTTGTTGCATCATTACTTGATCTTTGTTTTGTCATTGTACTAGCTTTGTTGGAACATCCACTGATGTTCTTAATTTCTTTAGTTCTTTATAAATATTTAAACATTTTTTGAGTGAAAATTCATATATTTTTTTACACGGTACTAAAATCCAAGATTTTCAATTTAGTAAAGACATCAAGGTCTTGCTAAGATGACATACCAAGCAATTAGTGCAAAAGTTAAGTTGGTGATGCAATCTTTTGGCAACTGTATGCTTCAGCCATTTAAAACTTCCTGTTATATATAACTATTCATTTTCTGTAGAAAATTCTCATGATGTGGAGGGTAGGAAAATTTCTCACTTACCTTCTGTTCCTCTTCTTATTGTGGTGATTTACAAGCGTTTCAGCTGAAGATGAGGACATGTTAACCTGGAAATATTTGTGCTTAAAGCTGAGAGTGAGGGGTGCGATGGATTAGAAGGTGGGGGACACCTTCAGGTCCTGCTATCCGTATGGTTCCTGAAGTTGTTTCTGTTCATTTCTAGAGTTGAAACAGTGAATCACAATCAATTTTCACCAATAGTGCATTTTAAATAAAGCCATTGAGCTCTAGCTCGAATGGATCTTCTTCTCTTTGAAAGAATAAGGTGGAGGGTGAAGTCATGGGTTCAACATGCACTGGATGCATGAGTAATTACCAATTAAAAAAAGCAGTGCATTCCAGATAAAATGAGCCACCACTATAGGAAGTTTGTTACTGTAAACCAACTTGTGTGGGATGACATAAGAAATAAATCGGTTTCCCTTAACTTGAGTCAATCTCCGTGGGATGACATGAGTTCTTATTTATCGAATAGCTGTTTGAACCTAGGGGTTTTTATCATGTGGCCTTTTCAATGAACTTTTAACTCTTCACCATCTTGTGTGAAGTTGCCATAATCAAGATATATGTTCCTTCTTGTCATGACTAGCAAATAAATGGCTCTGATAGTTTATTCTTGTCATGACTCACATCTAACTGGGTCTAAAGTATTTGTAGAAATATAGGAGGCAACTCACCTGTTTAATATGACCTACACCTGAATAAAAACATTTCTTTATTTGCTGAAATTATTCATTGTCTGTGCCTTACTTTCCCTTTATTGGATTTGCTTTGATGGCTTGATTCGTCATTGTTGCAGTCATCATATGGTTTTGTGGACTACCATGACCGGACATCTGCAGCCCTTGCAATAATGAATTTGCATGGGCGCCAACTGTAAGCATTCACTTATTATACATCAACTGTGGTCATTTTAGTCCCTTCTTTGGAAAATTTAATCTTGGTATTCTGTTAGGCATTGAACGAGAGGGCAGGGATTTTCTTTATATATATGTATATGTAAAGAATCTATTGATAGATTTCTCATCATTTGGAAATTAAAAAATTATGTTATTAACTGCTCATACAAGTATAAATGGACTTTGCCATTAATGCTCCTCTTTCCAATTAACGCTTTAGTTCTCAAATCAGCAGTATTTCCTCATTTTTGGCAGTTCCACATATATCATGATGCTTTAACTTTCATTAAATGTCTTATTCATTTTTTTATTTTGTTTTATGGTCTTTTGGTTTTTAATGGCTATTCCTTTTTGTTATATTACAATTTCAGTTATGGTCAGGCACTTAAGGTGAATTGGGCATATACCAATAACCAGAGGGAGGATACTTCAGGTTACTTTAGGCTTCCATTCTTCTTCATCCTGCTGATTGATTTTGTTGCTTGTTGAGTGCCTTTTATTAACATTCATATGTTCCCTTTTATGCACTTTAAAAATCATCAGGACACTTCAATATATTTGTTGGTGATTTGAGTCCAGAGGTTACTGATGCAACGTTATTTGCGTGCTTCTCAGTATATCCTAGTTGTTCGTGAGTTCTTCATTCCCTTGAATATTTCCTTTTATACTATTTTGTCATGAGTAGGTACCAGATAAGGGTTGCAAGCCCTAGATTTTCTGATGACTACCATATTTTTGTTACTGGCAACATGTCCAAGACAAAAAGTTTATGGGGGAATATACAAGTGTTGTTATTTAGTTGCTTAAATCTTGTGCCCCCCTTGTGCATGTTTTGGACCACTCTAATTCATGTGGTGTCTGTTAAGATATTTGGTTTATGATCCTTTTGCTTTCTCATTTATAGTGATGCAAGGGTCATGTGGGATCACAAAACTGGCCGCTCAAAAGGATATGGATTTGTTGCTTTCCGTAATCAGCAGGTATTTCTTTAAAAAACTGTTCTGTAGCATACAGTACAAAATAATGGCTGTATAAATTCTTTACCCACTTTAAGATGGAGATCCATGAAGAAAAATAGTGTTTCATCAAAGAACAGTTAAGACTGTTGGATATGTTTTTCCAAATGAAATTGAGCCAAATTTATTCTTTACTTATAAATTAAAAGAAAGAGCCAAAGTACTCCACCTAGATTTTTGGGCACAAACGTTACAATATTGTTTTGTATTGAGAGCATTGAGAACATTATGTTAACAATATGCTGCGTCGACAAACTTATAACATTCCTTATGGAATTTTTTTTGCAGGAAGCACAGAGTGCCATCAATGACTTGACTGGTTAGGCAGATTGTTCACCTCCGTTGCCTTTTAAAATTTTTTTTTTTATTAAAAATAATCTTTTTGTGAATAGTCTAGTTTTCTATCCTTCCAGGAGCTGATCTGTTTTTCCCACCATCATGTAGGTAAATGGCTTGGAAATAGGCAAATAAGATGCAACTGGGCGACCAAAGGTGCTACTTCTAATGAAGACAGGCAAATCAATGAGAATCAAAATGCAGTCGTACTTACAAATGGGTCTTCAGGTAGCATGAAACCTTCTACTTGATTCTGTCCACTATGTAGAGTCCCGGAAAATCAGGACAGTGTCTTTTTAGGGCTTATGTTGACCAAGTTTCTAGTCGCTACATTCACTGGAATATGCTTATGCATGTAATATGGAATCACAGCATACAGCACAACATAATCTCACACTTGATAGCCAAAAGCCAGGGTATATCAGTAATCTGGCTATGATTAGCTTTACAGAAAATTGACAAGTGTGCCCATTTACTTGAAGTATAACCACTCACCAAAAGTTAAAATGGCTTGGGTGATATAGAACTTTGTCCCAGCTAGTTGCCAATCTGGTTACTCTATTAGTTGGGTGACAAGCTGTTTTTATGAGGTGTGTTTTGGTAATATTTGTGGAAAACACAAAATAGCTAATGGTCATTGATAGACTGGAAAGTGATATGCCTAGCAGACTCAAAACAAAAGCTTTGAGTTAGGATTTGTTAGGGTGTTTATTCACATTTAATAATTAAGATGCTTTAAGGTGTCATTAAGTGCAATACATTAAGCCTTGACAATTTATATTGAGCTATTGAAGGATAGGGATACACGATACATACACAGACATACATATATAATAGGTTAGTATACAGCACATGCACTCACATGGGATTGAATCCCCTCCTCCCCCTTCTCTTCCCCTCTTCTCTCTTTCCCCAAAAAGAAAAATCTGGGGTGGCAGGTAGTGGGGGAGGAGGCATTTGGTCCAAGGACCATTGGCATGCAACGACGAGTAAAATAAAGGGCTATGAAGTGAGAAGTCTTCTTTTCTCCTTGACGTGTCTTAGGAAATTTCTTAGCTCAATAGGCTCATGAGAACTTTAGGAGTAAGTATAAGAACTGATGTCAGGTTGTGTCAGAAGAGCTAAGCTCATATATTATGTGGCCTCTTTAAATTTGACTTATTTCCTGCTGTATCCCAAAGTATGTGCTCTAATTTATGATATGCTAGGCTAGAATTGGCTTGGAATATCTGGATTTTGACAGCTATTTTCTTCTGTTTTATTTGTTTCGTAGATGGAAGCCAGGAGAATATCAATGAGGAGGCTCCTGAAAACAATCCAGCATACACTACTGTCTATGTTGGCAACCTATCCCATGAGGTAATAAGAAATGCATGGAATTTTCTTAATTCTTGCACATAGCACCTTAATGCAGGAAAGACTTGTTGTCTTTGTACACTGGAAATAGTTTTGAAATTTGAGAAATTTCTATATTATTTTAGTAAGATTAGGTTAAGTACCAGGTTTAAAAGGGAATAGAATGGGGTGGGGCCAATTTCTCTTTTCCCATTCCTATGCCACCCATGTGAGATCCCTTCCAATACTGTTCTGTACTTGTGTCTGGGCGAACTTTCTTCCCCGTCTCTGCTCCACCTAAAATTTGACAGCTCCATCCCCATTTACCCCCAACCCATTTTCTCTAAATTTTCTCAGTGAATAACTTTTTTTTTTGTGATAAATAACGGAATTTTATTAATAAAAAAATCCAGATACAGCGAGGGTGTACATGGGTAGCAGTACATCAAACTCTTAAATTACAAAGATTAAGCATTTAAAAAAAAATTAGAACATGGAAAAAGATTAAAAACCAAACTTCAATCCAGCAAGGTGTGGAGAAGGAGAGATTTAATTTCTGGAATAGACCATTCCTTCCCCTCAAAACATCTTCAGTTCCGTTCTCGCCAAATACACACCATAAGACACAATGTGGTAAAGCCCTCCACAAATCTATGCTTCGATGTTTACCGAAGGAACCTTGCCAGCTCGAAAATAAATCAGTAACGCATTATGGCATAACCCATAGAAGACCAAAAAGAGCCCATACCTTAACCATAACTTAGAAGCAATAGGACAATGAAGAAGAAGATAATTCACCGATTCCCCACTCTTTTTACACATATAGCATCAATCTTCAATTGCGACACCCTTATACCATTAGTTGTCAAGAGTCAAAATCTTACCTAAGGCGGGTCCATGAAAAGAATGCAACCCTAGGAGGGATCTTTGAACGCCACACAGGGTTCCAAGGGAAAAGAGTGTCAGGAGCTGAGGAAAGGGAGAAGTAGTAGTCATGCACTTTAAAATTCTTAATCCCTGCTGGTTTCCAACAAATTTTGTTCCGTTCCTCACCATTAAGAGGCATAGAATATCCAAAAAAGTGTATAAATGTTCCAATTCCCAATCTTGGACATCCCTAGAAAATTGAAGATCCCAGTGAAGCCTTTGGTTAGGAAAGTGCATCACATCCTCAATAGAAGACCCCTTATTACAACTAATGCTGTAGAGTTCCAGAAAAGCCACCTAGAGAGTACAACCCATACACCACACATGATGCCAAAATTTAATTCTATTACCAACACCAACCTCAAACTGATTCATATCTCAGCAAATAACTGATTCTTATCTCTGCATTTTTGCATACAAAGTCCAAGCAGTGTGTTTGGCACAAGGAGAAGGTAAAAAGATTATTTATCAAAAGGAAGTCTAAAATTTTAAAAGAGAAGAAAAACTAGAAAGGTTCCCAAGGAAGTATGGATCAAGAGATCATAAACTTATTAAAAAAAGGGATCAAGAGATCATAAGGTTTATAACACCGAAACTCTGTTACTTCAGAATTAAGAAATCCTTTGTTATCAAATTTCTCATTGATATTGCAATCTAATCTTTTAGCTAAATATCCTAAGAAAGAAAGCAGGCAAGAGAAAAAGAACGCTGGAATATGAGAGGAATGGTGCAGTAGGGTACATCTTCAAAGGAATCAATAAGATATCTATGTATATTAGTTTTTTTAGAAATTACTTAGCTATGCTAGGGAATTGCTGCATTTTTTAGAAATTACTTAACTATGCTAGGGAATTCTGTAACTGAGGCAGGGAAGTATTAAATCCATACCTGGCCCGAATTCATGCTGCATTTTTCCATCTTCCCCAACCACCACCTGGCCTATGTTCCAGTTTTCTCCATCCCTACCCCATTGTTAGAGGGGCCATGCAAAAGCACTTTCCTAGTTAGTGTATCTATCATAGTATTCCAAACAAGTTTAGAGCTTGGCCTTATTTTTTATTTTATTTTGGATTTTGCTGTTAAGTAAAATAAACAAGTCTGAATGAGCATGTTGCACCTTCAAGCCCAAGGTCTTCATGAACAGCTTAGCTCATGTGTTCTCCATATTATGAGGTCCCTCAAACTCTTTCTTGATGTCTTGATTCATTGCAAAAACTCTTTCTTTGCTTCTCTTTAATTTTCTTGGTCATCTTGAATTATTTTCTGGTATCAACTCCATATGTCTTTTTGGTTAGTTTGTCAGTTTATTTTCCCATTTCCTAAATTTTAAATTGTAATTAAGGTCCCCATGGCATAAACTAATAGTTCAGTTTCAAGATTTGTTTTTAAGTTTGTGCTTCCTCCCTGAAATTCTGGTGTTTGTGTTTAGGTAACTCAAGCTGAACTCCATTGTCAGTTTCATGCTCTTGGAGCTGGGGTTATAGAGGAGGTGCGTGTCCAGAGGGATAAAGGATTTGGATTTGTTAGATACAACACTCATGAGGAAGCAGCCTCAGCCATTCAAATGGCTAATGGGAGGATAATTCGGGGCAAACCCTTAAAGGTAAGAAAACCTTTACTGGGAGGTTGTTTCATTTGACAGTCACTTAGTGTCATTCCCATTTGAGCATAATAATAATGTATTCTAAGGTCGTGTTTGGATGAAAAATTAAAATTTCTTTGAATTTTTAAAATTATGGAATTTAAATCAATGGGAATCATGGGATATATATTTAAAATTAAGAAATTCGAGTATTATGATACTTAAAACGGTGGTGGTAATAGTGGTGGCAATAACTTGGTGATGGTATGGTGCGCCATGATTTTGGTGTAGGCGGTGGTTGTAGTGGTGGTAGTGGTGGTGCTAGCAGTGGATGGTGGTGGTGCAGTGGTGTAATGATGGAACCATGGTGGTGGTATGAGAATGGTAATGTTGGTAGAATTTATACAATGACACATTGTATAGAGGATGTGAATCAGGTCTTGGGTTCAAGACCCTTTGGATACGTGTAACCTACCCATAAAAAAAAGAAAAAAGAAAAGAAAAAGAAAACCCTTTGCAATGGGGGCATGGACGCATGACTACTTCCGACCAAACCATTTTCCTATATGCACAAAGATTTTCAGACACCCCCAAAAAATTGTGTATTTTTTATGAGCTCATCTTAAACATAGATTATCTAATGCCTACGAGCACATCAACTTGAATGATTATAATGTAATAAAAGAAAATTTCTTTATGAATAAATTATTTTGGTCAACAAGACCGGAAAAATGTGGAACACAATAAAATATTTTATTAAGGCAATCAGGTGGGCAGGAGAAGCAAGGAATTCCTACTAGAAATAGTGTATATGGCACTTGCTGGTTGTTACTTGTATTTGGAAGTAAACAACAACCTTGAGGCGCTCTAGATTGTTTTTTAATCTTTCTTCCTGATTTTGGTTTTAGCAATTATGTTGTGCGTTGTCGTCTACATGGAAGTGGGGACCTCACTGGCTCAGTCTTGCCAAATAGGGTGAAAGGAAAAAGAAAAAAAAAGAAAGAAAAGAAAATGAGAACAAACCGAGAACTGAATATTTTTTTGCCTGGCTTGCTGTTAGGAAAACATTTATACATTTATCTGTGGCCTCTAGGCAGTTTAGAAGAATAAGTGCAGATTGCTATTATCTGTGATTGGTTTCAGAAGAGGACCTATGAGGTCCCATGGCAACATTATGAGAAACGCAAGCAGTACTGTGTTACATGATTAATGGCTGTAGTGGAAATTACAACCAGCATTTTTACCTGCTTGAAGAAAATATTTATATTTTGGATGCATGTGTGTAGTGCTCGTGGGGTAGCAAGCCAACTCCTCCTGGGACAGCTTCAAATCCATTACCTCTTCCAACTCAACCATATCAGATACTTCCAACTGCTAGTATGAACCAAGGCTATTCTCCAGCTGAGTTGTTGGCTTATCAGCGCCAACTTGCTTTAAGTCAGGCTGCTGCATCTGGCCTCTCAGGTCAAGCTCTCGTGCAGATGACTGGACAGCATGGGCTGGCTGCAGGATCCATGGGATTGAGCTCTGGGGGATCCCAAACAATTTATGATGGATATCCTAACAATTCGTCTGGCCAACAGCTCATGTACTATCGTTAGTGGTGTTTTCAGCTGAATTCTTCCCCTCTTTTGGGTAGTACTTATAGTAAATCGTTTTTCTCTTGGCTTTTGTCAGTGTACTTTGGGCTTTCTGCTTGAGATGTGAATCATTCTTCAATAACTTTAAATTTTTGATCCTTTATGTTGTATCCTGTAAGATATGTTCTGTTTGGCTTTGTGACAGGGTCTTCTTTTGGATTTTGTTTCCTCATTCATGTCAATTGCACATGGATTGCTGTTACTTTTCATGTTAACAACATTTATCACATTTTCCCCAGTTCCTTGAATTTTTGGTTGTGTTAAAATCATTGGGAAAAAGCACATAAATAATGCCTATCACCAAACCGTAACAAATTTGGTGGAGCTCTCTGCCTGTGTCTAAACTTATGCTATCACATCTCTGAGCAGTGGCCTGGGAAAGGTGCTCTCGTATGTTCATAAAGAGTATAATTTTTTTAATTTTTCATTTGAAAGAATAATTAAGATTAGGAGGAAGCGTAATAATCAGACTTCTCAGGATTAGGAGCAAAGAGGGGACCAACAATTAGCATTGTTTGTAGGGACTTTTTTTGCTTTGTCTCGTGCTTGGGGAGTCACTTTTAGGGATTCCATTCCATCGTTTTTAGATTCTCTTTTTTGTTGTACATAATTCTCTGTGTTGCTTTTTCTTTTTCTATACATATTATTTTTGGCTGCTTCATTCTTCTTATATGAAGGAGTTTTTTGTCAATAAAATTGTCTTACCTACAAAATAACCTAATCGTAGACCCACCAATATGTGGGAATAAATAATTATGTTGTATTGTAATTCAATGTATAATTTTTTCTCTAAAATTTGTTGAAGATAATTTGTTTTCCTTAAAAATTAAATTGTTTCTATTCGATCTAATTTGGTCCAATTAGGTCTACTTCGGTGCAATTTGATCCACTCAGTCAATTTAGACTAATTAAGCCTTAAATTGATTTTTTTTGTAGTGTCTTTTCAAGTTTAGCTCAGAAATTATTATTTTTCCTTAATTTTTGGGTTTAAAAGTATGAAATTTTATTATATTTGAGCTAAACCCTATAATTTTGAGCTAAAAAAAATAAAATAAATAAACATTAGAAATTTGAACCCTAAAAATGCAATAATAATGATAAATATTCAAAAGACTTATTCGGTGTTTTTATTCTATCCTTCTCAATGCTAAAAATGCATTAAAAATGATAAATATTCAAAAGTCTTATTCAGGCTACATTGGTCTTATTTAGTCTATTCTATCCACTAAAGTTTTATTAGGTCCAATTTCGTCCTATTTAGTCCATTCTAGCCACTAAAGTTTATTTAGTACATTTGGACTTATTAGGTCCACTTTAGTTATATTTTGTACACATTGGTCTTATTCTGTCCACTTCAGTGTATTCGGTCCATATTGGTCTTATTTAGTCCATTTTGATTTTATTCGGTTGACTTTGGTCCTATTTGGTGCATTTTGTCCACCTTGGTTATATTTGGTCCTATTCCGTCTATTCTGTTCACTTTAGTCCTATTTGGGCTATTCAGTCCACTTTGGTCCTATTCGGTCAATTTTGTCCACTGTTTCTATTTGATCCTTATTGGTTTTATTCGGTTCATTTTGTCAACTTTAGAACTATTCAGTCAACATTGCTCCTATTCAGTCTAGTTTGCCCACTTCAATCCTATTCGGTCTAATTTGGTCCCATTCAGTCTATTCTGTCCACTTTGATTCTAATTTGTCAATTTGTTCTTATTCAGTTCAATTTGTTTCTATTCGGTCCACCTGATTCCTATTCAGTCTACTGTTCCATTTGGTCCAATTTGGTCCATTCAGACTACTTCAGTCCATTTTAGTTCACTTCGATATATTTTTGTGCACTTTCGTAATGAGAAAAAACATGTTTGGGTTGAAAACACCTATTCTAAATCCAAATTTATTAATATATATACACACACACACACACATATATATATATATATATATCTTAAACTCGTAATATCTAAAATCTTAAGCATAGTATTTGTTGTTGTTACACTTTTGTTGAGCCTCGTTAATGTAGCATTTCATCTCACTTTGGTACGACTAAATTTAAGTACTAAAGCTTTTCTAAACATATAGGGTATGAATATGAAAATAGAATCTTTAGGGCAATTATTTATTTGTATTAACATCGTTACTTTTAAATAAATTGCATGAGGTTAATTATACATTTAAGAAATATAAATATATATATATATATATATTTTAAGCAATATATATGTGTGTGTATATAATTTTTATTTAAATAAATTATTCAAATTGTTCATTCTTTTAAAAGAAATTATCATGATAATCAAAACTCATATCAAACTTATACTGAATATGTATAATTTATTCTCTAAATTTTATTGGAGAGAGAGAGAGACTACTTGTGATGGTGAACTAAAAAATACAACACTAAAACGTATGAGCCCAAGATAGAGTTTAAAAAATACAATGATTCATCCATATAAAGTAGAGTTGTAAGAAAGAATAAAAAATCAAGAGAGAGAATAACCATTTTTTCAATAGAGAATGTGAGAGAGAATAATAAGAAATTTATAGAAAATATATTAATAAACACCAAATTATCTGAGTCATGTTATGTAAAAAAATAATATTATATTTTTATATACTATTTTTATAATACAACATGATAACATCTATAAAATCAAAGAGAATAAAAAAGATAACTTAAAAACACAAAACTTAATCACATCAACCCAAAGTAGAGTTCCAAATAATACAAAAATTCATCAACCTAAAATAGAGTTGTAAAAAAATAAAAATAAATAAAAACCACCAAAAATGAGAGAGAGAGAGAGAGAGAGAGAGAGAGAGAGAGAGAGAGAGATAACATTTTGTGTGTGGGAAAACTATGTATAGAATGGGAAAGAAAATTGTAAATTTATAGTAAGAGGTGGGGAATAAGAAAATCCAAAAATAAAAGAAGATAAAGTGATAGAGGAAAAGTGATATTAAAATAGATAATAGTGGGGATATGAAAAGGTATAAGAGAGGAGAAAAGTTAGAGAAAGTATAATAATAAGTTGGGAAATTAAGAAGAAAAAAAGAGAGTTTAAAAAAAGAGAGAGAATGTTGAAAATTGGTGGATGATGTAGCCAATAACGTGTTTTAATAGATAACAATAATATTTATTAGATTCAAAACTAATTTGAATCATTTGTTGGAAAGCACATGCAGAAAGAAGTTTCAGCATAGGTAAATTTAGTACAGAAAAATTGTGTGAATTGATTTGAGCTTCATTGCATCTATATATATATATATATAATTTTTTTTTTTTTGAGAAGAGGTAAATGTTATTTTATTGAAGACAACTCAATCTGTGTCTGCAATTAAAACTGCTCTACGTGCTAGAGAGTGTGCTAATGAATTACCCTCTCTAAAAACATGGTGAAAACGTGGCACCTAATCTTCGCGCATTTATATTTAATATTTAAAAGTTGAAGTCTATCATTTATTATTGCTATACTCTTATGAAGCCACATCAACGTAATATTTCAATATATTTAGTGTGATACTTTGGGAGGAGAGGTTTGTGTAGAAAGAGGAGCCATTTCATAGACAAATATATCACATTGTTGTTGTATTTTTGGGTTTTTGATAAAATTTTAATTTTTTATATGTTATTAAAGTCTTGCTTTTTTTTTTTTTATTTTTTTTTTTTTTTTTAAGTAATGGATTTAATTATATTTGCTTCTCTTCAGGCTATTCAAATTTCAAGATGTGTAGATAATGAACCGTTTGTAAGGAGTATTAGAAACAAATTTCAACCATACATTACATTATTTTACAAAATATCTCACTTTATGTAATAATTGAACTATATTTCCTTAAAAAAAACTTACAAAATTTTAAAAAAATTCAAATAATAAATACAGAAAGCTTAATTTAAAAAATTTTAATATATTTTATCAACTATAATTTGTTAGAAAATAATCACATTGTTTTAATAATGGTTTGAAACTAACGCTTATAAGTCTTACGTACTATTTTCATTTTTTACTTAACAAAAAAAAATTGTCAAATTTTTCCACACATTGTGCATGTCTGCGTCAAG
This sequence comes from Quercus gilva, assembly GCA_023621385.1. Taxonomy (NCBI): domain Eukaryota; kingdom Viridiplantae; phylum Streptophyta; class Magnoliopsida; order Fagales; family Fagaceae; genus Quercus; species Quercus gilva. Next base: position 16,496,044 of record CM042484.1, on the reverse strand, counting down.
GGTGATAATTGATGATTAACATTATTACTTGGAATGTTTGTCTTCATGAATATGGTTCTTATGTCCAGGAGGTTTACGAGTTTTTCATAATTGTTTTGCTATTTGGCCATTTTTGGATTTTGTAATTTTCTTATTGTAAGGGGTATGGCCTTGGGCCCAATGGGCCTCGGACCGAACATTCTCAAGAATCGAAGTTGGGCCCAAACCTCATAGTGAGTCCATATCCATCCTGAGTGTGTGATTGATAAGCCCATATCCAGCCGTTCATTGTCTGTTCGGGATTGTGTATGCCCGGAACGATGTATCTCCCCTATGGCTCGGTATTGCCTTGGGGAGTATCGCTGCTGGGCAATCTTTTGGAGGCGGAAATCAGTTCCAAAGCCACTACCACCATTTTCAACGAGATAGATTCTATGTCAGGAATAATCACATCGGACCCTACCCATATGAGTGAGATCAGAATGTAATCATGAAACCCCCATAAACCTCAAGCTATAAATAGAGGAATTGTGTAAGGAAAAGGGGTTGGAAAAATGGGGAGAGGAAGTAGAAAGAGGGAGAGAGTGAGCTAGGATAGCCAGGGGAAAGAGCAACACAGAGTCGGGGGTGTCACTCAGGAAGGGAAAGGAGGGAATTCGTGGGGGACAAGGGGTGCCACCACGTCACTCGGCCAGAAACAACCCTTAGTAGGAAACACTAAGCCCACTAATACAAGTAAATTGTGAGCCCATTCTAAGCCCGGCCCATCAAGCGGGGTTTGGGTACGCACACTTAATAAATAATTGGAAAACACAAAAGTTGTTTGGATCTTCTTGGTCTCAACAAGAGAAAGAGATGAAATTTCTCTCCCACCATACCATCTATAATCATCTGATATTTAGGAAGATAGAAACAATCTGACAGCATTTATGAGGAAACTGTACCTCCATAATGAAGTAATAAACTGTTAAAGCTTTCTTGTTCAAACATTGCACAAATAGATTTGTAATCTAATTATATTCAGAACACAATATAGCCTATTTATTGATCAATTAGATTCTACAAACATTGCTTTATGTGTTACAAGAGTGGTGCATTATATTTCCTTGCACAAATAGATTTGTAATCTAATTATATTCAGAACACAATATAGCCTATTTATTGATCAATTAGATTCTACAAACATTGCTTTATGTGTTACAAGAGTGGTGCATTATATTTCCTTGGCGCTTGAAGACAAATATGTCCTATAAATTGGAATTTTCAGGGAAGTTAAAAGATTAGATGAAGTTTCCTTTTTACCCCCCCAAAAAAAGGAAAAAAAGATTTGATGAAAGTCTTACCATGAAGCCAATGACTTCTAGTTCAACTGGCACATCCTTACCTTATAAGTTCTAAGTGGAGGGTGAGATCTTGGGTTCAAGACCTATTGGGTGAATCCATGACTTGCCAATGAAAAAAAAGAGATTCTTAACATGAAAATTTAGAATATCCATATATTTAAACAAGCATTGATTATCATGAGGAATAAGCAAAACACTTTATTCTTCTCTATTTTCATACCGCTATGCCTAAGTCCTGCTTTAATTTTCAATCATTTTTTGAATCATTTTACTTCTTCTCATTCATTTTCCTGAAAATGAATTAATCAACATGATGGTTCCATGCCCAAGGCCTCTAATGGTTTTAGAATGGTAGAGGTGCTGAAGTTGGTTTTTCCCAATTGAAATATCCTATGGCTTATAGGGAAAATCATGAAGTGGACAGAATTTTAGTGATAACAAGATGCTTTACAGTGCTGATTTGAGTGATAAGCAATTTTACTCTGGTGTGCAAAAAGTACATTGAAGTTTGAATTCTAAAACAGAATATATACCTTTTGAAAAAAAAAAAAAAAACCATAAAAAAAAGACCTAGTAAGACAATCCGCAGCCTGGAAATTTTAAAATTTCACAAACAGCCTCAATAACTACCAGCTCATGAAATGGACGTAAATTTACAAGACAACATTAGTGCCAGATGGGGAACCTGCCTTATATGGATCTTGTTGCCTGTTTGATGCCTAGTTTTGGAACTAGAAACTTCTGTTTTTGCGGTTGCCTCTCTGCACAACCTTTCCGATTTCTTAGTGAAGACAACAACAATGGATAACTCAAAGAGGTTGTGGCTACACTAATATACATTCTGTGGGGGTTGACAACATGCATGTTGAGATGATGCAGTTTGCTAACATTGCTTTAAGAGTTAAAGATGATATGGACATCAATTATTATCTACAAAATTTACATTTCCCCCGTTATACAGAGCTTGAATGTTTGGAGCTCAGATCAGAATGTTCATGTGGAAGATCCTCGTCCTGCAAAAATGTCAATTAGTCTATTGCAAACTAAGCTTTTCATCAAGAAGGAGAAGTTAATCAAGCATTATGCAAATACTAGGGAACATTTAAGGGTAATGATAATGAAATTGGGGATAGTTTTGCTGTTCTTGAATAAAAGGTTGAGTTTATGCAATGTCAAACTTACTAACTGCAAGGAAACTTGGCTGTGGGCAGGTGAGAGGGTCGGGCTGCTAAACATCAAAGTGGGGTGCATAGTTTCTTCAGCAATTGCTCTCAATCTATTGAGTTCTGGCAAGATATCTTTGCCAAGATCAGGTCTGTCTTTCCGCCTTAACTCGGAACATTTGAGTGCCAGCTTAGCAAAGCACAAGGTCTCTTCAACTGGCCAATCAGTCACAGCTGGATCTAGCAACTGAGTAAAAGTTCCCTTTTCAATAGCCCTTTCAACATGGTGAGTCAAGCCCATTGGTGGTTTAGCTGTTATTAGTTGTAGAAACATGATGCCAATGGAATATATATCAGACTTTACTCCAAGCATTCCTGTTTGCTGATACTCTGGGTCTATATAGCAGAATGTGCCAGCTGTGGATGTCATCCGATACTGTGTCACAGTGTCAGCCAAAGATGGGGGTACTAGCCTGGCCAAGCCAACATCACTAATCTTGCTGACAAAGTTGCGGTCAAGCAAGATGTTGCCTGGTTTCAAGTCACGGTGCACAAGTGGCTCTGGTTTGGACTGGTGTAGGAATAGCAAGCCAGTACCTATTTCGGCTGCAATTCTAAACCTAAGTTGCCAAGAAAGGGGTGGAGAGCCACCCCGACAGAAGAGACGGTCATCCAAGCTCCCATTAGCCATGAACTCATAGACCAAGCAGCCATACTCTGGGCAGGCTCCTAGGAGGAGAACCATGTTTGGATGCCGTATGCAGCTCAATACCTCAACCTGTGAATGGTCATGATTCATAAGCAAATCATATAAGGGAAATACTTTGAAATACTTCTAGTTGAATTCCCAAAATTTAATGCTTGTCTTGTGTTGTATATGCCTAAATTCTATTTTAGACATACCTCTTGCAGAAACTGTGACCTTCCATGAGCTGCATCCGGACGAAGAACCTTAATTGCAACAGGTGTATGGTCCAGATAACACTTATATACAGGTCCATAACCCCCTTCTCCAATCTTGCGGGATTCTGTGAAGAAGTCAGTGGCAGCTTCAATCTCCTCAATTGAGTACCTCCTATACCTTATGTCTGATTGTGCTAGAGCATCAAGTACCTTTCTCTTCTCCTCTGATTCTTGCAATACTTTCATTTCTGCATTAATTCTTTTTTGTCCTTCTAGCTCTGCTATCCTCTTGGCTGCTTCAGCAGCCTCAATGGCGGCCCTAGACTTGGCCTTCTCCTTTTCTGCAAGCGCCAATGCAGCTTCCTCGGCCAATCGTGCCTCTTGCAGTCTTCGCTCTTCTTCTAATTTCCAGCGCTGCAGCTCTACTGCCTGTTATGCAGATCATATCAGAGCTAGCTGAGAAATTTTGAAAGGTGTGCAGTAGATATTATTTCTTCTACCTTTTGTTTTGCTGTTAGTGCTTCTTTGCAGGCAGTACTGTACATTTCCATTGTTTGCTTGAGTTCTAGCTTTAGCCTCCTCATTTCAGTCTCCACTTCTTCCTGTAATTTTCCATACAAGATTAAGTTTCATGTATCAATAATTGCATCCATGTAAATGTACATTTATAGTCCAATTACAGAAAAAGAAAAAGTGTATGTGTGGAAGTGTTATCTTCACTAAGCTGGTAACATTCAAAGTTCAGGTTTTAGGTGAAGTTTTTGAAAAATTTGGTTCTTTAGCCAACACATGATTAAGATAGGAAAGCTGTCATCATGCTTCATAAGAGGGTAGCTAGCCTTCATAAAAGCACTGATAACTGAGAATTTTATTCACTAATACGCTCACACACACACACACACACACACACACACACACACTATAAACACAGTCGTGCTTAGATATCCATAATAAGCACTAGCATAAAAATATCGCATATGGCGGTAGCTCCTGGGTCATGAATTTGTATTAGCTTCAATGCATTCCTCATCTTACATACATGCACAAAATATAGGAGCTAAATATGTACATTTATCAAATTAATTGACTATATGTCCTTACCGCTGTTTGCGATGCGTTTGATAGCCTATCACTTTCCTCTGAGAGTGTTGAAAATTCAGGTGGTGGAGAACCGATTTCCAGTGACTTCGGTCCTATCTGCATTATATCAAAGTTTTCTTTCATGTCTACCTCTGTGGAGGTGAATGACATCCGTGAGGGGGTGCTGCCTATATCTAAATTGTCGTATACAGTGAACATCTGGTCAATGCTGGGCCTCGCGGAGCTAACAAATGATATGTCAGTATCAGGCAGAGTGAGTTCCCCATATGATTTTCCATCATAGCCTTTTCTAGAGAATGGTGACCTGCTTCCAATGAGAATTAAACTAGTCCTTCTAGAAAGTGATAGTTAAAACCATCTATATAAAAACTTTAGATCTTTCTCATTCTTAATCTGTAGTGTCACTGACCTCATGATATCTGTCTCATCTTGCATTCTATGAAATAAATCAACTGGTGGCTTTTCTGTTCCTGAAACAGAATATATTACTTATTTATTAATGAGAAATGGCTGAGTAAATATAGTGAAAAAAGAGAAAGCAATAAATATGCTTGAAAAAAAAGGTGTTTTGACCTTTCTTAGGAGTAGTAGACTGACTGAGATTTGGATCCCATGCATCTGATTTGATGCTAGATTGGTTAATAAGATGGCTACGAAAAGGTGAGGAGGGTGGTGCAGGACGCGAGGCAGATCGCATGGACTGAATTTTTCCTTTGGATATCACATATACGTTACAAAAATCTGGTGCTCCCTTTGCTACTGAGCCTGGAACATCTGTTGCCTTGAATCTTCGGAGAGGAATGATTTTGGAAAGTCAAGAAACTTTTCATAAGGTGTTAGAATAATGCATGGTTAAATGATTAAATTTATCATTTTTTTTTTATCATTTAAACTTTTGGGACCACAGGCATTTTATCATGATATAAGAATAGGTGATTCTAAATATTATATATACATACTCTGAAAATTTAAATGATCATAATTCTTACTGAGCATGATTTTATATAGGTCCACACGTTCTGTGGGATTTTCACATCCATGAGACCCATATGTTATGAGAGGGATATTTCATGAGATGATCTTATAAGATAATTCTTTGTTTGTAATATAGGCACATATATGTGTGTACTTTTTTTGTTTTTTTGGTTTTGTAATTATAGGCATTTCTCTTTTCATTAATATAGTAATAAGTTTTAGCTTTTCAAATTTTATTTTATTTTATTTAAAGTTCAACAAATTATTTAAAATAATGGCTTTAACAGTTTTTTGTTGTTGTTGTTGTTGTTGTTGTTGTTGTTGTTGAGGGGAATGGCTTTAACAGTTAGGATTGCATTACACAGATGCACACGTGTACATGTTGAAAGCTAATTATAATATATATATATATATATATATTAGGAAATTGAATATAAATTAAAACAAGTTTCAAAGGAAGTGTAGACAAACAAAATATCGACCCAAGTTAATTCTAACTTGACTAAAGAAAAACTTAACATAAAATAGAACCAGTTTAAATTAAATTAAGTCTTATATTATTTCAGGTTTAGTTAATCTATATATATATATAAAACCGAAACTTTTGAAGTTCTCACAATTTTCCACATCATCACTATTTTCTTTTTCTTTTTATTTTTGATTCTTTTTATTTTAGGTTTTATATCTTATAACAATAATATTGAAAAACGTATACAAACTTGGAGGCCTATTTAAGGGCTCCATAAAACTTGATGGACAAGAAAATATATTCTAAAATAAGCCCTAATTAATACCTAACCATAATAGGAACCAAATTTGACCTAAAAAAACATTAAAAGAGCCTAAAAACAAGGAAATAAATCACCTAGACCTAAAATAACGTTTTTTTGCATAAAAATACCAAAATCTCTTCTCTCCTTAAAACCCTAGCAATTACCATCTCAAAACCCTAAACTCAAATTCACTTTAAGATTAAAAAAAAAGAAGGAGAGAGACTCACGTAAAAAAAAAAAAAAAAAAAAAAAAAAAAAAAAAAAAAAAAAAAAAAACGTAGGTTTTGTCTTTTTTTATTTGCTTTCATATGTGCCTGAAATTTTCATTCTATATTATTGTTTTATTATGTTTAGAATTGATTTTCTTATAAGTATTTGAGTTAATCTCTATATTTTGATAGTGTTTTTATGGGTTTGGTTTTTGGGTTGAAATTCTAATAATTATTTTATATTGTATACGGCAGATGAAGCATCTCTATTTTTTGGAGAAAAATCAAAACTACAACCTATGTCTTCCAACCCAAGGTGTGATAAATTTTTATTTGGTAATGGAATTAAGTGTTATAAATTTGATAATGTTCCATGTTTTGAATTGTTTATATTATTTAGACTCCTGGTAGGATTCTCTCTTCTCTCCTTAAAACCCTAGCAATTATCATCTCAAAACCCTAAACTTAACTTCACTTTAAAATTAAAAAAATAAGAAGGAGAGAGACTCAACTAAAAAAAAAAAAAAAAAACGTAGGTTTTGTTTTTTTTATTTGCTTTCATATGTGCCTAAAATTTTCATTCTATCTTATTATTTTGTTATGTTTAGAATTTATTTTCTTCTAAGTATTTTGGTTAATCTCTATATTTTGATAATATTTTTGTGGGCTTGGTTTTTGGGTTGAAATTTCTAATAATTATTTTATATTGTATACAGCAGATGAAGCATCTTTATTTTTTGGAGAAAAATCAAAACTGCAACCTATGTCTTCCAACCCAAGGTGTGGTAAATTTTTATTTGGTATATTATATATGAATTTTTTGAATTTGAAGGGTTTTGTTTGGTTTTGGAGTAGAATTTGGGGATTCTATAAAATTTGGAAGGTTTAAGTTTTGGAGTTTTTGGTATTTGCGTCTTAGTAGGTTGATCTTAATTCTTTACCTTATATTTTTTTCTTTATTGAGAATTTTTATTTTGGGTTCATGTGATTTTTTGTTTTCTTAATTAAAGCTTTGATTTTTGGTTGATTAATTATTTGTTTGGATTAATTTCAATTAATTATTTGTTTGGATTCAACGTAAAAGATAATGGAATTATGTGTTATAAATTTGATAATGTTCCATGTTTTGAATTGTTTATATTGTTATTAATACGACTAAATAAGATTTGTTTTTATCTTTGTAGTTTATATCAATTTTGAGTGAGTGTATATATATAACTTTTGAGAATTTTGCTTTATTAATTTAAGAATTGTAAATTACTTTGTAGATTTCAATAACTATGTACCTGCAGTGAGACATTGACAATATAAGCATATATATATGGTATTAACATTTTATAAAAATATTTCTTACAACCCAATAACATTCTACGTTAGACAACACTTCTAAACTAATGAAAAGCATAGAAGTTAAATATTTATTCCCATTGTATTTTATTTAATTATGACAGATCCATTTTTTTTAAAACGCTAACTAGCAAAATGTCTATAATATGCATATTATTAACCTAATTTTCTATTTCTAAATTTCTTAGATTTTATTATATCAATATTTTTTTCTTTTAAATTCTTAGTGAGTAAATCAGTCTCTCACTAATTCTTTTACCTTAACATGATGTTGGTTAATTGTCTTTTTATTTAACTATCCCGTGCATCGCACGGGTTAGCGACTAGTATATATCTAAAAGCTGAAACATAACATTTATTGTTACTACGCTCTTATTAAGCCACATCATCTTCCATGTCATTAATGCCACATCATTATTGTTTTTCATATTTGTTTTTTACCTTTAATTTTTTTTACAATATTAAATATATGTAAATACATTGACTTTACAAGTTCATCTTAGACGATTTTAACTTTAAATATTCACCTACTTTAATTTTGATATTATAACTAAGTATTGTCTATACATATTCCTCTTAAACAGTTTTAACTTTACATATAATTTTGTCCCTTAATCTTTCTTTATTTTGTCTCTTCTTATTCTCATATTCTTATTATAAATTTGTTACTCTCTCCCATTTTATGCATATTTTTCCCTCACAAAAAGGTTATTTCTCACCCTCTCTCTCATTTTTTATTGGATTTCATATGAGATTTGTACTCGCATTGTCTTATTATTGACTAATTTATATGTGTTACTTGATGCAAGTGTTTTTTTATCATTTTATTTACAACACAAAATAGTTTTAATGTTATTGACTAGATTTAAGGAAAAATCATATTATAATATGTCCATATTTTGTGTTGTTATCAGGTTTTAGTTAATTTGGAAAACAACAAGATAGTCTAGATAATACGATGAAGAACAATTAATGCAGTTGAAGAAGATGATATTTGTGCAGTTTCCTTTTACTATTTGTAAATATTTTGTTTAACAAATTAGTAACAAATTGTTATGTCCTTATTATATTATATTTTTAGATGATTGAGTAATTGTTTTAAGCATTTATGAATATTTTGTATTGCTCATATTTTTTTATTATCTCATTTGTGTATTCTTTGATATTTTTAAGAAAACAAATTCAATTTTGTGTTTAAAATTTTTTATTTGTCTATTCATTTTTCATATGTTGGATTAGATGTTAGATTAAATTATGATAGTTTTAACACAATACTTCTTATTTTTACAAAAAAAAAAAAAATCTATAAATTTCCCCTTTGTACTCTTGGTTACAATCATTATATATAAAGTTATAACCAACACATTTTTTCTTGGGAATAATGACATATTCCTATTGCGTCACTTCAAAATCTTATTAAAAATTTTGAATTTGATTATGCATTGGATATTTGGCTTGATCACATCACTTTTGTAATGTTTTACATATTCGGAAGAAGAAGTTTGACTTTGATGTGATTTTTATTTTTCCCTTTATTTTTTTGAATCGTAGTTTTGGTTGATTTTTTTTTTTTTTGATACGTTTTTTGGTGTTTTTGATTTACGGTAGATACAATTGGATTTGAAAAAGTTTGATTAAAAGTAAGAAAAAAAAATTTCAAATTTTATATACTTTTTTAATGATACACAAAATGTTATAAATAATTTTTATTAAAAAATTAATATTTTTGATACCTTTTGAATTCTTGAGAAAAACTGTATTGTTTTCATTTTGATATGACAAAAATTATATATATTACATTTTTGATTGTTCCTAGCTATAATAAATGAAAATATGATTATGAAATACATTACTATTTATTAGATTAGTCCAAACTACAAAAAATAAATTTAATGAGATCATCTAAAAAATACTATCACGCGCAACGTGCAGGTCCGTGACTAGTTTATATTAAAACTGAAATATGTTTTGTGGTTTGTGAATATCCCCAAGCTTAGACCATACTTTTTTTTTTGTTGGAGGGACAGCTTAGACCATACTTTGTTTGGGATAGCTTCCTCAATATTCAGATGGTTGGGTTTATCGCCATTGCCTCCCTATATTTATAGAGAATGTTGTTTTGTAATCTTATGCTACCACTCTCATTGAAACAATGGAAAGAAAGCTTTATGCCATTAATGACTTCTAGTTAGATATTGCTTTTGAGCTCATAAAAGTCATATAAAGGAATGTTATACTAGAGTAATTTCATAATTTTTGCTGAAGCAAGTAGTTAAGAGAGGTACATACCTGAGAAAGCCAGTTTTTGTTGAGGCACCAACAACCAAATTCTCAATCCCCGTGTGATTAACATATTCAATTAATGCTTTGGCTACATCTGTGTCTTCTAGTACAATATCTTTGCAATGTATCTGATGTCAAAGAGAACCCAGTGAGAATATGAACACATGTATAATTTATGGGGAGCTGTCTCTTTTTCTTAGGTAAGTTCAGACAGAGAAGATATTTATTTATTTAAAGAACGCAAAGAATCTTTCTAAAGAAGAGTCTTTTAGACTCATCTCTAACCAATAAAACCTATGAATAACTGACTCCACCAGTCAGAACCAGTTGCTAGATAATCTAGGAGCATTCACCTTTGATGGGACAAGAAGTTTGTGCTAATGCCTAAGAGCAAAGAACTTGTAATCATCGACAATGCTATCAGTGAATTTATGTTTAGAATTGGAACCCAAGCACTTACATCTTTACGTGTGCAAAAACATCGAAAAGGAAGGAACAAATCTCTTGTGCGTTGGTCAGGATCTTTGCATATCAGTGAATTTACATCAGCAATACCTGTCAAACGGGGTAGCCCTGCGCCCAAAAATTATGTACAAAATCAAGTCCATGTGATGAGAAATGTGAAGTGTGCATGTTGTATGGAAATGGTTCAATGCAAATGAAACCTATCAACTAATAGGCTCAAGTTGGTAAAGACATTGAGGTAATTCAAGATGGTAGTCATTATTATGACCCAAATCTAAAAAGGAAAGAACCTTGGTACATGCACCTAAAATTGCAATGAAAATTTCATAGAAAATTTTGGAAAATTTTATTGCCTGTAAACTTCAGGAAAAGGAAAATATTCCTTGAAATATGATAGAAAAATACTTACTTGGGGAAGAAAGAGGTGCTGAGGAGGAAAGCAATGCAGGTTTGAGCTTGACATGGAGGAGAATAATGGTCTGGCCCTTCAGGACCAAATGATCAATAGACCATTTGAGTGCATTTTGGCTACCTTTGTCTCTGTCTATTGCCACTGCCACCAACCCATTTCCTCCTCCTCTTCTATCTGCATGACTTCTTGCCAACCACATTTTCTCTCTTTTTCAAAACCCTTTGCCAAAATCAAAAGAACAACAATACCCACAAGGCAAATTCAATGTAATTGTCTTGGTATGTGAAAATCCAGTACCCTTTTCTTGGTCAACTTTTTCCCTTCAACTAGAATCTAAAGGGATTTTTTTTTTTGGTTTATATGTTTTGTGTCTCTAAAAAAAAAAAAAAAAAAAAACCAGGAATTTTTTTTCCCTTCTTCTTGGACAGTAACAAAATGGGGTTCTTTTTTTACGGATCTCCTTTGTCTCTCTCTCTATCTCTCTAGTAGAAACCAAGAGAGACAGACTCTATCTTCCAGTGTTCTGTTTAGATTGACTTTGACATTAGTTATTCTAGTTAGCAACTACATTAAGCACCTGACCCTATCTTTCTCTCTCCACCAAATGTTCTTGAATTAGCAGTTTGGTTGTTTTAGGCTAATTTGATTTTTTCAAACCAGTCAATCCTAAAATCTCTCTTTCCCTCTAAGTTGGATCCGTCAGTTACATGAGAGCCCCCATCATTAGCGGGGGTGTTAGTTGTGTTTGACCTATGAATCTTTTTCTTACCAATCTGATAATTATCAGGTGTATGTATAAGCCTTATGCACCGATCATAAAAAATACTAATCCAATCATTTATTTATCTTAGAAATGTTACCGTTCATAATATTTTCACAACAAATCTTAAGTGGCAAGTTGTTACGGGTTGTTATTGATTGGCAAAAACATAATTTCAATGATGAATTCAATTTATAACCAATAACAACTTACCATTTATGATTTATTGTGAAAATATTGTAAAAATACTATGTACGTAGCACTTCTTTATTTATTAAGTTGTTTAAGTGTCTAATAACATTCCAATTTTTAAATATTTTGTAATAAAATTGATAGTTGTTTTAAAATTTTGGATTTGGTTAACAAGGTGGCCTTAGGCATTTTTTAATAAACTCTTTTAAGAAATTTTTAATACCGCTTTTTTGGAAAATATATAAAGCTTTCAAAAAAGTGAATTACTTTTTTTCTTTTCTTTTTTTCCTTTTCATAAAAAGTCCCTTAAAATATTTCCTAAACCAATTACTTAGGGGATCCGTGAACTTTTTTCTAAAATTTCCGCGTTAGTGAATTACTTTTTTTTTTTTTTTTTTCATAAAAAGTTTCTAAAAATATTTCCTAAACCATTTACTTAGGGCATCCGTGAACTTTTTTCTAAAATTTCCGCGTTACAAGTAAATGTGGAGATTGGAATATATTCTTCATCCCTATTTTCGGGGTTATTCACCCAAAAAACCAAAAATTCATCGTAGCTCGAAATTTATTTTGGCCCCATTAATGAAGTACAAGCATTAACTATACTAGCTTGTAACTTCATGCATATACATAAATATAGTTAAAAGATATACGTTAAGATGCATAGTATAATTTTTACATATATAATTTAAATATTATTGATAGTCATTTTTATATTTTTTTTAACTCTTTAAAAAGTCTTGTAAGAATATTATTAAGCAGAAAATGTAAATTGACCATTTTTAAAATTTTTTTTATGTTCATTAATTCTAGATTTTTTGTTTTGTTTTGTTTTTGTACGCAATAACTCACTTGGATGAATATTTATGGTGTGGTCCCACATTTAACTCCAAAATTAAGAAATAAAACTTTCTAAAAATAAATAATTTAGGACACATGGCGCAAAATTGGACTTCAATTGTAGAATCTAATTGGATTTTCTCTAAACTTTACTTATTAATATATATATATATATATTTATATATATATATAAAGTCTCGTATAAATATTATTAAGTAGAAAATATAAATTGTCCATTTTTTATTATTTTTTTATGTTCATTAATTCTAGAATTTTTGATTTTTATACTCAATAACTCACTTTAATAGATATTTATGATGTGGTCCTACATTTGACTCAAAAATTAAGAAATAAAATTCTTTGAAAATAAATAATTTATAACACATGATACAAAACAAGTCTTCAATTGTAAAATTTAATTGAATTTTCTCTAAATTTTACCTATTAATATATATATATACATATATATATATATATATATAGATTGCTTTGTCCTAAAAAAAGAAGAAAAAAAAAAAAGGTATTGACTATATTTTAACCTTTTCACACGCTACGCTAGTATTCAAAGGCTCTTTTTATAAGATTGTACTTTTTGCAATAGCCCATCAAAACGTGGCAAAGCCCCCATAAAACCGATCCTTTTATCTATACTTGGCCCAAAAAAAAGATAAAGAAATAAAGAAGCAATGGGCCTAATGGCCTTAATTGTTCTCATGAAATCTGCTTTGTGTTATTGGTCATCTCGTGAACATTTTTATTCTGCCACAATGTCACTTCCCAATAGTTGGGCAAGGAAGGGTTCGCAGGAAATCCCAAGATCTATCTACAAAATCACACTAAATGGCCTTCCTCTGGTGCATAGAAAAAACTACAAAACCACAAGAGGTCATTACTTGATGATCTTACCCCAGTTAAAAAGACCCAAAAATAAAATTAAAAAGAAAAAAGTAAGTTTAAGACTGAGTTTTCACCTTCAAATCCAACATAATTAAAATTTTGCAACTAAACACGACCTCATTTCATCACCAAACGAAGCCTATATCTCCAAATCTCAACACCATACATATCTGATCATCCCATACCATATCATTGTAGAAAACCATAAAAATGGCACCAACCTACTTCTCTCAAATGAAAGAAACATATTTTTGAATCAATTTCTTGGTATTCTCACTTCTCTTCCCAAATGAAGGCCATGTTCATTCTTTTTTTTTTTTTTTTTTTTTTCGTTAATAATTCGATAGTTTCAACAATGAGAAGGAGGAGATTCAAAACTTAGTTAAGTTTTTCTAATAAATTAGATTAGACTATACCCCACTAAAATTCAAGGCTATGCCATGTGTCATTCTTAAATTCTCCAAAAGCTGTTTGGCAAAAAAAAAAAAAAAAAAAAAATTCTCCAAAAGCTAAGCTCAACGCTCCCTTCCCACCTTCTCACTCATCAGCTCCTCACAGTAATGCATGGCTGGACCCTTCAAATGGTCAACCTCAGTCACAAACACCGACACCCTCTCACACCCAAGTCCATCAAGATCCTGGTTTCAGGCTAGGGTCATTTAACCCACCATTCTCTGGACGTATGTATAGCCACAGCTTATCATCCTTGGTACCCAAAAAGGGAGTCCCCTAAAGTCAAGCCCTGTGATATTTATGAAAAATCTTTTTGCTACCAAGTTGAGCATTCTGAATTGTAAAATCATATTCACATAGGCTACTATAACCAAATACATCATTGCTCGACTGGTGATGAGAACTGCTCTTACGGGCTTCATAATAATTTGCTGTAGTGGATTCGGAATCAGCACTGAGGTTCGTCCCAGAAAGCTTCATAATGCTCTCAATTTCTTTAACAACCTCATCCATTGTAGGCCTTTTGTCTCCTGAGTCTGCCACACACCTCGTTGCTAAATCCGCAAACTCTTCTAAGCCTTCAAGATTTTTTCTCATATCAATGAATGGGTCAAGAATTTCATGAAGATTGTACAAATCCTTTGGGTCCGTTTGGAAATAGCTTATTTTGATAAAAACGAAAAACTGAAAACTGAAAACACTGTAGTAAAATAATTTTTAAATGTGTAAATAGTACCGTGAGACCTATTTTTAATGAAAAAGTTACTGAAAAGTGAAGTTTGTGAGTCTCATGAATAGTGCATAGGACCCACTAGTGTGTTGAAAAGTCAAATATTACGGCTACTGTTTATGAACAGTAGTCGTAACAGTGAAATTTGTCTCCTGAAACGCATGCCAAAAAAAAAAAAAAAGAAAAAAAAAAAGAGAAAAACGCAAAACTCAAAACGCCATACGCAGATAATTCCTATCTAAACGCTCACTTTGTCTTCTCCATTGCATTCCTTACTTCTACCACCATATACTTCCCTTGCTGTATTGGTTTTCTTGCAGTTATTAGCTCTAACATGATTACTCCAAAACTATAGACATCATTCTTCTTTGTCAACTGTTGGTTCATGCAATATTTAGATCCAAGTAGCCCTAAAAAACCAACAAAAAACTTATTCTCCATGTTAAAATCTAATGCAATGTTTTGAAAATTTTCTACACAGGTACTACAGATAATAATAAAAAAACAAAAATTATATATATATATATATACACACACACACAATAGTCACCTTAAAAATTGAAGGAAATTGGAGGATTTAAATGGGAGGAGATCCTATCCTTTATTATGGGGACCTCAAATCATAAATTGTACATCTCTTTCCCCACAATGACATGGTGGTTCTAACAGTAAAAAGAGTACGCGGGCACGTGTGTGGGCATGGATGGAGCCATCATTGGACTAGGGGGGGCAATGGCCCCCCCTAATTAAAAAAAAAAAAAAATTATTATATGTATGTGTATTAATTTTAGCAATTTTGTTCTATAAATTACATTTTGTTTTTCTTAAACAATATTATTGATTCTTTTAAGAGTAATATTATACTCACAAATTTTTCTACAACATTTTTACAAATTGTTTTAGTAGCAAATTCTTATTGGTTCACATATAGGAATATTACTCATATCATTTTTTTATTTACTAGTAACTACTTATCACATCAGTAATTTATAAAAATTTTGTAGCTTCAACATTTTCCTCACTATAGTGACCATAAAAAAATTTATTGACCTAAAATCTAAAACAAAATATACATGCCCAAAAAAATAGTTTAACAACAAAAATTATCAATAGTAAAACTAAAAAGAATTAAGCTCAATTAACCAATTTTATCTAAAATAAAACAACCATGCCCTTTAAAAAATTGCAATAGCATCCAAATAACATAGAGAAAACATAATATCTATTACTTTTCAATTCAGCGTGAATTTCAGAGTTACCTGCTGCACAATTCCCATACGTATAAGCCATAAGATAGAAGGGTCCAAAATTTGGTGGATGGTTGAAAGACACAGTGTTAAGTGCAAATCCAACTATTGTAATTGCTGTTTGATTGAAACACTCCTGACCAGATGGGAAAACTTCGAGGCTCAGTTCAATGTTTCCAGATGAATCCATGGTGGGATTACTTAGAAAAACTGAATCCACAGAAGTGAAGAGGACTGAAGAGTTTTCATGAGACTTTGCAAGTTCTGCATGGTAACTTGAGTTTCCCAAGTCAAAGGAAGCAAGACCTTTGAAGAATATTGTGCCCTCGTATGGATACGCACATTTACAGTTTGGACTGGCAACCTTATCCGAATTGCAGGAAACTTCCACATAGTTATTTGGTGGTGTAAAATATGAGGAATTTGATGGGGAAGCCGTGCAGTAACTCTTTGTCACTTGATCTGTTTTGTCACTTACTGTGTTACCTTCAAGCCTGCAAAATGTTGTAGATAATTACAAGAAATAAAGATGATAGATAAGGAGTACATTGTTTGCCAAGTTTTTTTTTTTTTTTTTGAGAAAGTTTCAACCTATGGCGTTCGCTTCTAATAATAACTCTTTGTCATCAGAACAAGACACCAATTAGTTTTTGGTGTAGACAGGAGATTAAACGCCAGATCTCTTATTCAATCATTAAAGACTTTACCAGTTGAGCTAACTATGTCAAGTTAAATTCCAACAAGTAATCAAACAGCTTGCACTTCTTCAACACAGTTAAAAAAGAAGAAGAAGAAGCAATGACCAGATAATTAAAGGTTACTACTTACAATAACGTAATGTTTCCTCCAGTGCCGGCTCAAGGCCTAGGCAACTTGGGCCTAGGCCTAAGGCTCCACAACTAATAAAAAATTTCTCTATTAAAAAAAGGCCCCATCTCTCTTAGTAAAAGGCCCAAAATTTTATAAAAATATAACATTTATTAAATAATTGGCACTTTTTTTAAACATTTTTTAAATAATTGGTACTTGTTTTTTTTAAAAGTGATGCTAAAAATACCACAAATTTTATTATAAATTTAACTGACATATCACCAATTACATAAAAAAGTAATTCAAACACAAATAAATTAAGTTGTTGAAATTCATTAATTACAGTCATAATCACATTTATTGTGAACATTTTGTAGTATTTTTAGTATTTTTCATTTTTATTTCTAACAAGGCTTTTAAAATAAGAGACCAATAAAAATTTAACCCAATTGAAACCCTAAGATGTTTCAAATAAAATGCTGCAAATGTGATAAATCACCAATGATGACTAATCTCCTACTAAGCTACACACCAAATAATATCTATCTATCTCTTTCTCTTAAAAAGAATATATAAAATTTAAATTTAAATTACAATTGTACATAACTATGCATAGTCATAGTTCCAAGTTAAAGTAAATTCCTTTTGATTCAACTATAATATTTAATCTTCTATTTGAAATTAACCTTAGTTTAGCTAGCATTATTCATCAAATTCTATATTTACATCAAATTAGTCTTAATTTAATTAGTATTATATAATTTTATTTAATTAATGTTTACATATAAAAAGGCCCCATATAAAATTTTTGCCTTAGGCCCCAAATTTTGTTGGGCCGGCCCTGGTTTCCTCCAGGTATTTGTGCAACATTACTTATGGAATTGTTCCGCAAATCTATAAGTTGCAATTGGTTGCTATTTGTGGTACTGATATTCAAGGTGCCATTGAAACGGTTGTTCCTTAGTCCCCTGTTCACACATGCCAGAACAACCACCTTTTAATCATCATTGTCATTCTGTGAGGATAATACGTAGACTTTTTTGTGTTCAAATAGGTTACACATGTTTGTTCTGTTTGGATTGTCATAATAAATGAGAGCAAACTATACCACTAAAATACAAGGCTATGCCATGTGTCATTCCTAAATTCTCCAAAAGCTAAGCTCAACGCTCCCTTCCCACCTTCTCACTCATCAACTCCTCACAGTAATGCATGATTGGATCCTTCAAATGGTCAACCTCAGTCACAAACACCAACACCCTCTCACACCCAAGTCCATCAAGATCCTGGTTTCAGGCTAGGGTCATTTAACGCACCATTCTCTGGACATATGTATGGCCACAGTTTATCATCCTTGGTACCACAAAAAGGAATTCCCTAAAGTCAAGCCCTGTGATATTTATGACTGCCTTGCCCATGATGCCCTGAGTACTTCACAAAATGTTATGCTTAGAAATACATAGAAGAATAATGTTCTTGTCTTCTGATTTGTAAATTAGAGAGTTTTCTAAAGCCGAGCATAACAGCAAACACAAATGCGAATCAATCAGCAGCTAACCCCCTATCCCCCCTTTTCCAAAACCTCAAGCCCAGAGACAGAGAGAGTGTTAGTGGCTTTGTGTAAGCAGTACCAGTTCACTGTTTGATTGAGATAAGGTGCAATAGCTCATGCAACTCCTTTTTAATGATTGTGCTTAAAAGTTAGGAATGTTACTTTTAATATCGGGCTAGGGTCATTTAACGCACCATTCTCTGGACATATGTATAGCCACAGTTTATCATCCTTGGTACCACAAAAAGGAATTCCCTAAAGTCAAGCCCTGTGATATTTATGACTGCCTTGCCCATGATGCCCTGAGTACTTCACAAAATGTTATGCTTAGAAATACATAGAAGAATAATGTTCCTGTCTTTTGATTTGTAAATTAGAGAGTTTTCTAAAGCCAAGCATAATAGTAAACACAAATGCGAATCAATCAGCAGCTAACCCCTCTCCCCCCTTTTCCAAAACCTCAAGACAAGAGAGAGAGTGTGTTAGTGGCTTTGTGTAAGCAGTAACAGTTCACTGTTGGATTGAGATAAGGTGCAATAGCCCATGCAACTCCTTTTTAATGGTTGTGCTTAAAAGTTAGGAATGTTACTTTTAATATCAATCATAGGATCAAAGTCGTTTAAAAAGTGAAAAAAGTTAAAAGTTAGATGAGGTAAACAATGAAAAAAGTTAAAATTTTTTATGAGGGATTTAGGGTATTGCACAGTGCAATAGCCCTAGCTATTCCATCGGATCCAAATCCTTCACTGTTAGCTAAATCTCAGAAATTAGTTAGCACTGAACAAATGCTCGTCTTTCATGTATAACTATAAGCCATCTATTTCCCTCTTTCTTGTGTGTGTGTGTGTGTGTGTGTGTTTGTTTCTCAAAAAAAAAAAAAAAAAAAAAAAAAAACCATCCTATGCGTACATTCTGCTTCATGAAGTGAGGTTCCCAACCAATTTTGCTACCTCCTTTGGGTTCCATCTTGACAACAATATGCACTATGGTAATAACAATTTCTACAAGATATCATATCAATATCATCTATGGTATCAGGACCATAGTTGTTAGTATCGTACGATACATGATACGTATCGTATCGTGTACAAAAAGTTTTGTATTGTAAAGGCATATCGTAAGTGCTCACGAATCGTCCGATACATAGGTGCGTATCGTATAAATCATATTGTATCGGTGAATTGTACGTATTGTACGATACATAGACATATGGGTTTTAAAAGGGTTTTGGTTAAAATTTGTGGTTTTATTTGATTTAAACAAGTTGTTAGACTTTTTTAACACAAAATTATTAGGGAACTTAATTGAGTCTAATAAAATAGCAAGTCTATGAGTTTTTTTCCTCCCTTCTCTTACTCCTACAAAATTTAGACTATACTCATAACACTCACTTTTATATGTGCAAATTTATTTCCTATGCTATTAATAATGTATTAAACAAAAATATAATTATTTTTTTATATTTTGTTATTATTATTACAAGCTGGAGATCCACCCGATGTGTGAAAATATGAATATTATGTAAAGAGGTGTAATATAAAAAAAAAAAAAAAAAACCATTACTTCAAGTATTGTCTATTTAAATATATATATTTCAACAAGTATTTTTTTTTTAAATCTTTTTATCTCTACAAACATATCATTTTATTATTATTATTTTTTTTTATGTTTGATTAATATTTTTTTAAGGTGAATCATATTCTTCTAACTTCTATTGTAGTGTATTATATTTGCTTAATATACAACTAAACTTTATAAATTTCAAATTTATTATTCAAATTTCTTATATCTTAAGGAATAAGAAAATTATCATAATAATCAAAACTTATTACAAAATTACAATGTTATTGTAGGGGTGATAAGCCCATGAGTACGTATTTGTAAATTATATTGGGCCCAGGGGCCTAATTCGAGGACATTAAGTAGTCCGAGGACGGATAAACACCTTTCTGAGAATCTGTCTTGGTAAATGAATAGTTGAAGTCTGATCACAGTCAACTAAGAAGACGGTCCGATGATGAATACTTCCTCGGTTGAGCACGGCCGAGGTTAGAGGGTGTGGTCTAACACCAAGAGTAACGTCACAGATGATTCCACCGATGAGGATAAGTACTTAGAAGGAACAGGCTAAAAGGAGGCCATGAAATATCTCAAGGGAAAACTGCTATCACCGCATTAAATGCTCTGCAGCTAATCCTCTGGCCGCATTAATCTGGAGGTGATACCTGAACAGTAGTTTTCAACTTTATCGCTACTACATGAAGACTTCAGGAAGGTGCTGATGGGATAAGTATCAACACTAACCATTTGGCCTACACGTGGAGGGTAAAGATTAAAGGGGAAGAAAGTATAAAAGAAGGAGGCAATGGGAAAGAGGGATCGAGAAACTAAGAGAAAAATACTGTAGCATTAAGAACTGATTTTATAATCAAACCTGAAAGAAATATATAAGAACCAATCTCTTCGAACTTTGCTGAGAACGATTTTCTTTAGTTCAAACTTGTTGTTGAGGGTCATATTTGAAGAACCAGCCCAACCCAACAAAGCAGGCAATGAGAGTGGCAGGTACAGAATAAAATTATTAGGCTCAAGTGGCAGGAAGAATAAAACATAGGTCCATAACATGAGTAGATGGGTCTTGAGAAAGCAAATGGGCCCAAAGGGCCCGGAAAGAGAGAAATAACACCCATGGGCAATGTATGGTATGAGAAAGCAAGAATGGGCCGTGACAGGCCCAAAGTAATGAAAACAAAGAGAGTAGGGGTTGATGGCAAGCCCATGAGCCCCAAGGATGAGTATACAGTAGTTGGGCCGGGGAAGCCCAATGAAATTAGTAAAAAGCCCATGGGAACAAAGAATTGAAACGGGACAAAGGAGCCCAAATGGGACAAAGGAGCCCAAAAGTGATGAAACGGGCCAAGGATGCCCAAGAGAATGCAATGGGACAAAGGAGCCCGAAAACAATGGAATGGGCCGAGGAAGCCCAAGGGAAGTAAAAAGGGCCGCAGGCCCAAAAGGAAAAGAAAAGGGATAATAGAGCCCATGAGCAAAAAAGAACACCAGCAGACTCTTTTGAGTCACTGGGGGAAAGAATGGAACGGCAGGCTCTAAAAGAAGGCCTAGCAGGAACACATCATTACGGCAGGAAGTGCTAGGTAATAAGATAAGACGAGAACACGAACCAGGGAATGGGCCAAGAAAGATGTGAAGACCCAGCATTAACAAGGGCCCAACCCCAGAGGACAGAAAACGCCCCAGCCCGCAAGGGAAAATGAAGAAGTATGGCAGACAAATGCAAGCAAAGCTTCAGAACACAATAAACGCATGGGCCGCAGGCAGGCCCTTTTCAAACGTAATTGACAGGAAAGCATACGCAAAGCCCAGGCGTCACCAGCCTGTACCCAGCCAATATGGGTCATGGTGGGGCCACGGGTCAGTGGAAAAAGGTAAAGGGGGGTGCGGTTTGGTGGTGGGGAGGAGGGAAAAGTTCTATTTCACGGTCTCTGCCCAAACCCTTTTGGAGGTATGTCCTGCTGGGATGGCAAACTGCCCGAAAGAGGTAAAATTGGGGAGGGAACGTGAGGTGCATGCCATAGGAAGAGAGAGAGAGCATTTAAAGCCACGGCAGGAAAACAGTGCCACGGCGGATAGAAACAGAACTCACCTGTCTTTGTCTGGCGAGGGTAAGCAGAGTGCAGACGGTGGTCGGCAAGCATGCCCAGACCAGACAAAGGCCGTTAAAGGGTGAAATGGTAAAAGGACAACCACGGCAGGCCCTATAAAAGGAGCCTTGTCGTGCCCTGTAGAGAGGACCGAAAAACAGAGGAGAAAATCATAGAGAAAAAACAAAGAAAAAAAGAAAAGGAAGAGAAGAAAAAAAGATAAGAAAAACAACTTGTGAGTATAGAGGTATGCACCAATAGATCATTTCCCCCCTCTCCTCCTCAAATTCACACTTTCTAAGGAATAATTAAGTAAAAAAGGGGAAACTTCTTTCGGACATCTAACATTTAGGTCCGATTCCCTCAAAGCTATTAATCCCCACGGCAGGATATTCTCCTGGGAGGTTAATCTCATTGAGAGGAAACGTTCTTCCTTTTTGAAGGATTGTTATCACGGGCTTGTTTCTTTTACCGAATAATTATTAAGCCCTTTTTTAGTTGTTGTTTAATCCGTTGTTTTTCCTTAGAACGCTATTATTATTACTATTGTTACTATTGTGATGCTCGGTCGTTGCCATTATTAGCTGTTGTATTCCGTTGTTTTTCATCTTTTATTGTCATTATAACCTGCCTGCCGTAATCTCTTTTTCTTTGCAATAACTCTGTTTGCCGCAAGAGTGAGCTTGGCAGCCTAGGCCAAGTTTGCGCCAAGCCAGCCCAAAGTGAGTTTCAGTTGGGCCGGTCTCGACTCCCTTACCCAGAGAGAAGGAAAAAGAAAAGAAGCAAATACTAGGTGCCATCACCGCATGAGACAGCCCAGCCCAGATAAAAAAAAAGGGCCCTACATTAAATTGGCGACTTCACTGGGGAGTTGAGAAAAAGATAGGGACGAAAAGCCCACGCAAACAGATGCCTCCAAAGTCCAGGACGACTCGAAACATGAGTGCTGTGCCCTCACAAGCAGAATCGAGGCCCACAACGCCTCGCCAACCACAACCCAACCAGGCAGAAGGTGCCAACGGAACGGGGGCTGACCCCCAACCACCACCAAGAATCCCCACCAACAATGCCAACATTTTCATTGAAGTTTTACAGTCATTGCAACATTCGCAGCAGCAAATGATGGAGGAAATCCGTCAACTGAAGGCTGACAAAACAAAAGAAAAAGGAAGTCAGCATGACCCAGGACATGCAACAGACAAAGAAGAGACACCGGCAGGAGGTGTCCCACACAATACGGAACAGCGCTTCATCACTATGGCTGAGGTGGCCGCTCTCTTGGAGCAAGAGAGGACCAGGATACCAAAAGAAAGATTCTATGCACGAAGGCCTCCCTACCCACTGAAAGTACTCAGTAAGCCATACCCCGAGAGGTATGAACCAAAGGCTTTCGCACAGTACGATGGTAGAAAGGGAAGTGCTGTTGAGCACGTGAGCAAGTTTATTGATACACTCGGCCCTTATGCCACAGACGAAGACTTGTGTCTTCGAGAATTTTCCAAATCATTATGTGACCGGGCTTACACCTGGTACATAGGATTAAAACCAGGAACGATCCCAACATGGGATGATATGGTAGATGTATTCTGTACCAAGTACTTCCATGGAGAGGAGACAGTAACGCTTGCAACCCTGCAAGCAACCAAACAAAGAAACGGTGAAGACTTGATGGAATACATCAAGAGATTCAGGGACATAGCACTCGACTGCTATGACCATTATGAAGAAAGGACATTGGTTGAAATGTGCATGACAAATATGATTAGGGAGTACAGGGCAGTGCTCGAAAATTTGGAAATTTCCCAATTTGCCCAGTTATTGCAGAAGGCAAGAAAGACAGCCCAGTCTGTGAAGCCAAGCTCGGACAAAAGAAGTGCCCCGCAGGCAATGGCAGCGTCCACAGGAGAACAGAGAAGGAAGACCGGGGGGAGGGAATACGACACTCCCCCACCAATACCATGCACCTCAAAAGAGCTGGACGTGCTATTAGACAAATGGATAGCAGATGGAGTTTTCAAACCTAATCAGGTTGCCAGGGAACCCACCGAGGAAGAAAGGAGGGACCCACGCTTTTGTCGCCTACATAATTATGTCTAACATTCTACCGCAGAATGTTGGGCCCTCCGCAGACTAGTGCATCGCAGAATTAAAGAAGGAACTTTAGAATTGTCCCAGCAGGAAGTCCAAAGAAACCCGCTTCCGAACCACAAAGGGAAGGGGATAGCAGCAGTAGTAATTTGCGCCGACCCAGGGGAGGATGAAGAAGAAAACATGGCTTTGCCCGCGGCAGCCATAACCACTCTACAACAGAGTCCCAAGTTCAGAAACTTGTTTGACTAGCTGGGACTCTCAGCAAAAGAGAGAAAGGTAGCCACAGAGGCCTTGGTGAGCATCGCCTCTGGTGCAGGAGTAGAATGCCTATCGGCAGAAATGTCAGGGGAAAGGGCTCTCTTACAGGAGTCAACCGAAATTACCTTTAGTGAAGAAGACATGGAGGTAGGGTATCCGGACCACAGGAGACCCTTGTACCTGGTTGCGTCCATAAATCAAATCCCCATAAAAAGAGTTTTAGTAGACACAGGTGCTTCTGTAAATCTTATCCCGTTGAGCACTCTGCAGGCGGCAAGAATTCCAGAAAGGAAAATCCAGGGGTGTCCAATGGAAGTAACAGGATTTGGTGGAAGAGGTGAGTACACAGCAGGCCACATTCAGCTGTGGTTGAAAGTGGGGCCCATAGCCTCTTTAGCACGGTTCCACGTAGTAAAAACTGAAGTATCCTACCACGTGCTTCTAGGGAGGCCATGGTTGCATAAACATCGGCTGGTCCCGTCCACCTATCACCAATGTGTGAAGGGGAGATTAAACGGCAAGATGATACGCATGGCCGCGAATCCCTCGCCATTTGAGCAAGCAGAAGCCCACTTGGTGGAAACCATGTTCTACGATCAATGGGCTCCCCCTGGGGAGAGCTCAGTGTCAAGACCGCTAGGTACTTTCGTGCCTAGATGGGAAGATGTCCAGAATGATTCAGAGCTCGACTTAAGGGAGTTATTGGCAAGGAAGAGACGGAGGAAAGAGACGCCTGCCGCAGAACTTGAAGACGCGCCCCAATGCGTTAGAATCCGAGGCTCTGACGGCAGAATCATTTACAAATTATGAAAGCACGTGGGGCCCACGATTACCCAGACGGGCCCCACTCGAGAAGAACAGCACGAAGGTTTGACGTGCTGGAGAGTCCAAGAAGGTCTAGAGGAAAGAAATAGCGAAGAGGAAAATGGAAGCGTTGCAGCTGAAAAGGAAGTACAGGTTACGGCAAAAGAGGAAATGGAGGAAGTTGACTTAGGGTCTGTCTCACAAGGACCAAGACCCATCTCAATCGGTGCGAGTTTGACAAAAAATGAGAAAAAGGAGTTGATACTATTGCTAAAAGAGTTCAAAGACGTGTTTGCATGGGACTACAGTGAAATGCCAGGGTTGGACCCTGGGTTAGTAGCGCATACGTTAAATGTGGACCCGCAAGCCAGGCCAGTGGTGCAGCCCGCCAGAATATTTCACACAGAAATAGAGGGACAGATAGTCAGAGAAGTGCAAAAGCTGCTAGCCGCAGGATTCGTTAAACCTATTCAACACCCTCGCTGGCTATCCAACATAGTGCCAGTAAAGAAGAAGAACGGCCAGATTAGGTGTTGCGTAGACTTCAGGGATCTCAACAAAGCATGCCCGAAGGATGAGTTCCCATTGCCCAATATGGACTTGTTAATAGATTCCGCGGCAGGAAGTGCCATGTTCTCATTCATGGACGGTTTCAGCGGGTACAACCAGATCAGAATGGCATCAAAAGACGCGGAGAAAACCGCTTTCAGAACACCCATGGGAAACTTTCACTACACAGTGATGCCCTTCGGGTTAAAAAATGCAGGCGCAACGTATCAACGAGCAATGACAGCTATATTTCATGATATGATGCATCAAGAATTAGAAGACTACGTGGATGACATAGTAGTCAAGTCAACAAGAAGAGAAGAACATTTCCACGTGCTGAAGAGGGTATTCGAAAGGTGCAGGACCTTCAAGTTGAGAATGAACCCCCTCAAATGCGCATTTGGTGTGTCCTCGGGGAAGTTCTTGGGCTTTTTGGTGCACAGCAGAGGGATAGATGTTGACCTAGCAAAGGCTACGGCCATTGCAACCATGAGACCTCCAACTTCGGTAAAAGAACTGAAAAGCTTCTTGGGAAAGGTCTCATATATCCGAAGATTTATCCCCGGGTTGGCATCAATCACCTCGGCCTTTACCAAGCTGTTGAGAAAAGGGCAAAACTTTGCATGGGGAGAAGCGCAGCAGGCAGCCTTCAAGAAGCTGCAGCAGATCATGATGAACCTCCCTACAGTGCAAGCCCCAATGCATAAAAAGCCTTTGCTGCTTTACATGGCCACCAATCCACATGCCATTGGAGCCTTAATCGCCCAAGAGGATGAAGGTGGCACTGAGCAACCAATATATTACATCAGTCGTGCCCTGAAAGACGCAGAAACTCGTTATCCAAGGGCAGAAAGGGCCTGTTTGGCTATTGTCTATGCCTCCCAAAGGTTGCGCCATTACTTCTTGGCCTATGAAGTGTGGCTGATGACTAAGTCTTATGCCATCAAAGCTTTATTACAGCAGCCAATCCTCTCTGGCAGGATATCACAATGGCTATTGCAACTATCACAGTATGATTTAAGAATGGGAGCGCCCCGAGCAGTGAAAAGCCAGGCTATAGCAGATTTATTGGCACAGTTCCCAGGGGAGGAAGAGTTTCCGTTGAACGACGAAGTCCTAGGGGAAGTAGCCATGGCAGAAGAACTCAGAGAACAGTGGGTAATGAAGTTTGACGGATCCTCTACCGCCCAGTCTGGAGGGGTTGGGGTAGTTTTATACCATGAGGAAGATAAAGCAGTAGCGCTATCGTTTAAACTGGAGTTCCCCTGTTCAAACAACACGGCTGAATATGAAGCTTACTTAACTGGGCTGGCCACAGCCCTTGAGATGGGAGTAAAGCATTTGAAGGTATTAGGTGATTCCAATTTGGTAGTCTGTCAGACCAAAGGAAGCTTTTCCCTTAAGGAACCCAACCTGGCCCCATACAGAGCAATGGCTCAGAAGATGGAAGAAAAGTTCCTAACTTTCGAGATAGAACATACCCCGAGAAATGAGAATCGGTTTGCCGATGCATTGGCCGCACTAGGTTCACAAGTAATGTTTGAAGGGAAAAGCACCAGAGTCGATGTTTGCAAAAGGGAGGAATCCATAATTGAAGTATTGAAAGAAAGGTTCCAAGAGGAACACTGCGAAGAGGATTGGCGGACACCCGTGAAGGAAGTTTTGATGGGAGAGGAGGAAGCCATGAAACTAAAAGTGCTCAAAGACTACGCCTTGATGAAGGGAGAGCTATACCGCAGAATGCCAGGTGGAGTTTTGTCCAGATGTGTGGGACAAAAGGAGGCCCAGAGGAAATTAAAAAAAGTACATGAGAAGACTTGCGGTTCCTGCGGAGAAGTCAGCCTGTACCGCAGATTGCAAAGGGCAGGCTTTTATTGGCCAACTATGAGCAAAGATGCAGATCGAGTCCAAATCCAGTGCGAGAACTGCAAACTGGCGGCAGATAGAGAAGAAAGTTACGCTGCATTCATCAGCGAGGATTGGAGAAATCCTTTCATACAATACCTGACAGAAGGCATCTTGCCGCAGAAGCACAGCGAAAAATACAAGCTAAGAAGGCTAGCCACGCGCTATTTCTTACACAATATGACCCTGTTTAAAAAGGGATACGATGGGGACCCTTTGAGGTGTCTAGGCCCTGAGGAGGCAAGGGAAATGATAAAAGAAGTACACTCAGGAGAGTGTGGGGAACACCAAGGGAAGAAAAGGCTTTACAGGTGCCTGCTGCAAATGGGCTATTACTGGCCTACCATGAAAAAGGACACGGCAGACTTTGTGAAAAAGTGCCACAGTTGCCAAGTGCAAGCCAACTTGATTCACACTCATCCACAGAGCTTGCATAGCATGGTCACACCATGGCCTTTCCATACTTGGGGGCTGGATTTAGTTGGACCAGTGAATCCACCATCGCGAGGGTATATATGGATATTGGTGGCTACGGAATACTTCACTAAGTGGGCAGAGGCAGTGCCACTTCGAAAAGCCACAGGAGGGGCAGTGGCAAATCTTATCAAGGAAAACATAATTGTAAGGTTTGGGGTTCCCCACAAGATCATCAGTGATAACGGTATCCCTTTTGTCAATAGTGAGGTAAAGAGAATGCTAGAGTTTTATCAAGTCAAACATCATCGGTCGTCACCATATTACCCTCAAGGAAACGGGCAAGCAGAGGCAACAAACAAGACTCTTATAAAAATCATCAGTAAGATGAGCCAAGAATACACGGGAGGATGGGCAACGCACCTGC